>JAODXP020007262.1:0-70194 GCA_027497455.2 Sardinella longiceps | reverse complement strand
TGGAAATAGCCAATCGCATTGCTGAACGCTGTATGACTGACGGTTAGCTTTTTTGTTTACTACTCCCATTATTATAGTGATAGCCATGCCGCTATTGTCAGCGCAGGCGCAGTAAACAAGTTGCAGTTTTAAATAATGTCTTTTTTGGCTGTGTGAAGCTGGCCCCCCCTCAAACCCAAAATGCTGAAATAACACTGCAGTTCGTTTGTGCTGCGTTTGTGCTGGTTTGTGCTGCAAATATTTTCGTTTGTGCTATTAACACTTTTGAGTAATTTAAAAATACATTTTCGGACATGTGACGTCACGCAGCCCCCCTCCACGTCCAAATCACTCCAAACCACTCCAAACAGTCTCTATCGGGACATGCCTAAGGCTCCCCACCCTCCTCAAACCCAAAATGTTGAAAAAACACTATTTGTTTGTATTGAAAATGTGTTTCTAAATTACTCAAAAGCTTTAATAGCACAAACGAAAATATTTACAGCACAAACCAGCACAAACGAACTGCAGTGTTATTTCAGCATTTTGGGTTTGAGGGGGGGCCAGCTTCACACAGGTGTCTTTTTTAGCTTTGTTTTAGCGTCTGTCTGGTAGATTTTGACACTGTTCAACTGTGAGGGTTCACACAATCTGGACGTTTGGGTATCTACCCATTCATTTTCATAAGGCCTGGTCCCAAATAGCTGCCAGAAGGCGTATCCAATATGGCGGCCGAGTGATGTGACTTGCCTTAGAAGGACTTTGGTAGCATCAGGAGTGGTTTCTGGCATAGGTGATATGGCATCATGGGGGGACGGCATCTCGGACCCGAAGTTTTTTTTTTTGCGCAAAAATACAATCGCGGGTGAAACGGTTTTGCTTCATTGTCTTTCAGAAGCTTTGGTATGGGTATATCTGCGCCTACAATGGAGGTATTTGGTATCAAATTAAAGTAGACAACCAGACGCATGCATTGGTACCACTTGATCTGGTCTTATAAACTTTGGCTTAGTTATGCTGGAGTTCCATCCAATAACCAAGAGCTCAAATAATAGAACTAAAAAAAAAAAAAAAAAAAAAAAAACACTACACATTATGGTATAATTTGAACACAAGAGTTGTCTATCACCCATTTGCAGAAAGTGAGCACCCCAAATCCCTAAAGGTTTGCCTGCTTTCAGACTTCAGTGCTGACTTCTCACACACAAGAGAGGGGAGGGGTTTGGGGCGCCAGATAGATACAGACGGCAAGTCCGGGCACGCCCATAAAATCAGCTCCTCGTGTCCCCCATAGCTACAGACGGCAAGTATGGTTAACGCCCCCAAAGTGCGCAGGTGGAGTCAGCGTGGGGGATAACAGAGGCCAATTTAACATTATGGTGAATGGACAAGGTAGAGAAAGTTGCTTAACAATAAAAGACACCCTCGCACTTTGGGGGCGTTAACCGTACTTGCCGTCTGTATCTATAAGTTCTTCGCCCCGGGCACCAAAGAGGGTAGGACCGCCCCTGGGTAGCACCCACCTACATAAAGGATGTTCATCAATAATGCATGCAAATGTCACGTCCAACTTTGTTGTCAATCAAACTCTGCAACAGTGCATTGCAAGCAGACTGAAATTGTGTTACTCCAAATGTGCAACAAAGTAAAAAAAAAAAAGATATACAAGATATATAACTCTATTTAAGACATCACAACTCACTAGGATCTCTTATCAATATTTCAAGCATGATAAGAGATAACACTAACAGTAGACAGTAATAGACATCGGTAACATAATAACAGGTAACATAACATAGACACTGTGGGCATACATTATAGATATATGGTGTTTCAGAATATGTAAAACTGTGCCAATTATTTATCAATCATGATGTAGAATCATGATTCTAACCATCTATCCCACTTTTATTCCTGTCCTCCACCACATCTTTTCTCTCTTTATGACCTGAGTCACACACACACACACACACACACACACACACACACACACACACACACACACACACACACAACCACATACACTTTCGTCTACAGTAACACACATTCACACCCATGCACTGATGTCTACAGTAACATAAAGCCACCCAAACGTACAGTTGCACATTTATAGGCACAATGAAAAGCATGTTGCGCCTGTGCATGATAGAGTCTTAAAGGAAAGTGAATCATAGCCCTGCTGTTTCACTCTGCGAATTTCGTGCAATGCAAACCAACATGGCAAAACACCAGCTACCAGAAACAGATGCAGACATGTAAAACGAAACCTGATCAATTTGATAAACCCACATCTGTTAGCACCGGCTGCCGTTTCGCTATCTCGGTCTGTGTTGCATGAAATTCAATCATTCACATAGCTATCGACATCACTTAGCAATGTGAAATGACAGCGCTACTGTATGATTCACTGTGGATTAATTCCTTTAAGGGCCCTATCTTGCAGGCGGCGCACCATGCCTGCGCGACTCGCGCAAGCTGTCATTGCTATTTTGTGCGAGCGCATGGTTCGTTTTTCTGTCAAGTAATTCACGTTGTCTAACTAGCAAGTGACTTTGCGTCCTCGGAGGTGTGTCGAAGGTGTGGCTAGGCGCGAAGCGCAAAAGATGCTATTATGCAGACGCAGAAAGGGATCCGCCAGTGACTGGAAAAAACCTGGTCATTCGTCAGTCACGCATTCCTGAAATAGGTAATGCAGTCCTTGTTCCAGCATAACAATGACGGCCACAACAATAATTATTACAATCGGAAAATCATTATGATGCTCAGGAAGATGTGGTTAACCACAATTTATTAGCCTGCAACAGAAAATGCGTGACGATATAGTTTACTTTCGCTTTCGAATGAATATTCTGAGATATCTATCAGGACTAAATCAGCTTCCTTCGTGTCTTGTGCAGCCTGTAGACATCAATTTAATATTACCTACCCATTACGGCTCTGACTATGACTAGACCCGACGTGTGAGCTTGCTCGCTATTCAATATTTTAATTTCTTTAAATGCACAAGGAGGAGATCAGCTGGTGTGATAGCAATTCACCAGGCGCTTTGTGCTGTTCGTTCTTAAAGGCAATGAGAGATTGATCTGTCATTGGTTATGTCCGTGTTACACCCATAACACACACATGATTAATTAGGCATCCTAAGTCCAACCTTTTTGAACTTTGCGCCGGCGCGAAGATATTACAATACAATACAACAACAATATATTACAATCGGAAAATCATTATGATGTTCAGGAAGATGTGGTTAACCACAATTTATTAGCCTGCAGCAGAAAACGCGTGAGGATATAAGAAGGGGGGACGTTAAATGCAGAATCAAGTTTACTTTCGCTTTATACTTTTTACTAGGGCCCTTAGAGCCATACGACAGCTCTGAAGTGCCTAAGCCATAGGCCAAAATAGGGAGCTCAGAAGGGCCTGTGCTTAGAGCTCCACCTAGTGGCCACATTAACTAGCAATTAAATAAGTATAGGACTACAACATGGACAGAAAATTACATTACAGTAACATTTACTCATTAAAAAAGCACATACCAGCTTGTAAGAAGAGAGGTGGGTTAAGCAAATAAGCTCAAGTGCCTACATTTAAAGACACATTATGGCCTGATGCAGTGCACCTTGGACAGTTTTTGTGCCATCTTGTGTCATGTCATCTTGTTTCTCTGTTGTCACTGTAAAATTTTACAGCTGCTGTAGAAAATGAATTGCCTTTGTAAATAACCCTTTACTATTACAACATAACTTGCAGACATATCATCTCAGTTATGTGCTTCTCAGCGGAACTGTATTCTTTTTGCCATCATTAGCTGATCATGGAAGCATGTGATGATCATCGCTATTGTAATATACAAAATACTACTAATTATTTGTTTGATTATGTATAAAGCAAATTCTTTGTGCTTGTTTCCAGAGATAACCTTAAAAAACATAAAGCTGCTAAACCTCAGCTATTACGTAGGGGATATTGTGTGATTATGTTGAATTGAGTGAAGCATTGCTCCAGTCCAGTGATTTTAGAAGTTGCAATGGCATCATTTGGATGAAGGCCAGGCATTCTTATCATTTTCTTATCATTTATTGTAACTCATGTCTCTTGGTCAAACTATGCAATAAAATATGGGCATGTTGATCCTTCAATTTGATTAGTTATTGATCATAAGTGTTTATCGTCGGACAATTTCTTGCAGAACGATCATAGCCATGGGATTGCAAACATCAGGATTGTTTCTGTTTGTCATCTTCTTGTCTTGTGCATTTGGAATACACCTGGATGGAAATGGGTACACAGGGGTCCTCATTGCCATCAATCCATCTGTTCCAGAAGAACCAAAGCTCATTCAGAACATTGAGGTGAGGATTATTTTTGCAATATAATAAATGGAAAGTCAATCTGATGCTGTATTAGTTTATTTCTGAACATCATTCTTTGTTTACCTAAAACTTCAACACCCCTTGGAAAAATTAAGATGATGGCTGCTCTACATTAGGCCTACCAATAACATGTAAACATAGGCTAAATACAAATGAGATTGTTGAATACCGGTTAGTTTTTCTACTATAACTGCTCTCTTCCTTTAATATTTAGGATATGTTGAAAGATGCATCACTCTATTTATATGATGCTGTTGGAGAAAGGTTTTATTTTAAGGAAGTGACTATATTGGCTCCTCCAAACTGGAATGGGAGTTATGAAAAGGTTCAAACTGAGAGGTATGACAAGGTACGGGAGAAAACATCTGTAAGGTCTTAAACAATGATTTTGACAACTAATTTGAATTACTGTTATATATGCCTTTATTGGTCAAAATAGCCTAACTCTAAAAGGAAAACATTGACACCATGTCAATATTGTTTTTAAAATATTTTTTTTTTTCCTTTTCAGGCCAATGTTATTATTGATGTGCCTAATGATGCTTATGGAGATGAGCCCTACACTCTCCAGTATGGGCAGTGTGGAGAGGAGGGCCAGTACATCCATCTCACTCCCAACTTCATGCTAGATGACAAACACATTGACACCTATGGAAAAAGAGGTGAGGTAAAGGGTTATGCTCATGTTTTGTGTTCTGAAATATTGCATTGGCTAAAATATGTTTAGTGTTCTACTTTTGACATTCATATCAGTAAACGCAAGACATCTATGACATTTTTTAAATATTTTACCTAAACAGATAAATATAAAATGTTTGATTGTCCCCTGTTCTTCACTGAACCAACTTATAGCTAAAGTTTTTGTGCATGAATGGGCTCATCTGCGATGGGGTGTATATGATGAGTACAGTGATGAACAGCCATTCTACTTATCTTCAGATGGTACTGTTGAGGCAACAAGGTAATGAATATTTTCACCTGGAAAATACTGTTTTATGGTTGGTTGACATGACTCTGTTATGCTCTGATAACGGGAAACCTGTGACGTTTATCTGGTAGAAAGTTTCATCACTGTTTCATATCAATGTAAAGCTATTATTGTGTGCCTTTTTTCTTTCAATTCTCCAAGATAAACACTTCCACTTTCCCCATAAAGAACCATACATGCATTATTAAATGTTATCTCGCCAAAATCGTTAACACTACTGATCTGATATTTTATCTGAATTTGTGTCAGGATCCCACAAAAGCAAGGGTGTTGGGAACCCAAATGTAGGCACAGGAACTTGACTTGAGACTTGAGACAACTCGAGACTATAGAGACTTGAGATACTTTAGAATTTACTTAGACCGAGAACATAAAGACCTTGACAAACACAATGACGCAGCAAGGATGACAGGAAACACAAGGGCTTAAATACACAGGACTTAATAAGGCACAGGAGGGCAGGGAACAAGGAACGAGAGGCAGGTGAACACGAGACTAGAAACAATAATAAAATCATGAGACACAGGTGAGGGGTGGAGACAAAGGAGACAAGGAAGCACAATGGCGTTTTCAAGACGATGTAATGTTTTAACGTTTACTACGTCACCCATAGGGATGAATGGGAACTGTTGCGTTACGTTACAAAACGTTACGCTCGTTGAATTTGCCACAGGACTAGGATCTACACAGGAAACACAAGGCAAATAATCACTCAGGTTCTAGTTATTGTTCATAACAAATACTGCACCGTGTTATTTAATTATGAACTCTTGATTTGTCATCTCTCTTGTCTCTCTAGGTGTAGCACAAACATTACTGGTATGCTTTGCACGAGTGAAGTCTGTGGGCCTAATGTTTGTGTCAGTGACCCAACGACTGGGCTGCCAGACTCTAACTGCTCATTCATAGTAAATACAGCCTCGACTGCAAAGGAGTCAATAATGGCTATTCAAGCCTTAGATGTTGTAAGTACAAAATGTACATGAACATGTACAGTACAACACTTGGTAATGTGAATAATGTTAGGCGACTTACAATATATTGACGGTCTATTGGTGCCATGCCAATGATAGTTACTTAAAGGTAGATGTTCCTGGAGAACATTTTACAATATTGCTTTAAAAAAAGTCACACCTCTGTTCATTACAGGAAAAACGCCGACCAGTCATTTTGAGCGTCTCATCAAAATTATTTAATGATGATAGGCTATAGCAATCAAACTAAACAATTTGGCCCTCCCTCCTTCCCCGTCTGTGTCATAGATAATATGGGTGCAATATGATAAAAAAGAAAAAGAAAGAAACATGTATTTCCAAATTTAGCTCACCCTAACGTTTTTTAGTATCTTACCTACCTGGGGGTAAAGGCCATGTTCAATTATTTTCTTCCCTTAACAGAATGATTTTCTGTCTTGTCGGTAACTCTCATGGTAAGGAGGCTGTTGTGAGCCTTTTCGGTTCGGTTCATTTCATGCGAGGGAATAATTAGTTTCATTTTCCATTATGTAAATAAATGGCATCTTTGTCAAACTGCTGCCTGTGCCTATACATGTCACACCACTTGGGTAGGCTACCCTACTGAAGATAAAGAATAAGTACAGTGGAATTACCTAAATACCCCAAAACTACTTGTAACTACACCCCAATATTGGATGCGCGGGCTGTAAAATAAAGTGCGTCCAAGTTGATCCAACCCTGGCTTTCCTATGCTTCTGCATCCAGGCTACCCCACACTTACTTTGTTCTTATTTATGGCAATATTAAGTTATGTTTTGTTATGTTGTTCTGGTAACACTTTGTGGTAAGGGTACATGAATTATCATGAATTCATGCATGATTTCATTCATGATTCATCCGTGATTCATGCATTACTTCATCTCTGAATATCTAATGACTCATCAGGTATTAGCATGAATTCATTGTTTATCATTAATGACCTCCTGCTGAAATAGCAGATGATCTTAAGCATTAATTACTCTTGGTACATCATCATGAGTCATGACTAGTTACACATGATCATGATGTTTTTGTTCAAAAGAATTTGATATAATAAAAGTACTTATTTAGCCTACTTACGTCAACAAAATTTTGCCAATTTAACCATGTCAACACTTTAGTTGAGGGGGCACAAATATGATGAATTCATCACAATCATGCTAATTAATCATGACTCATGCTAATTAATCATGACTCATGATGATGTACCCAGAGTAACTAATACTTAAGATCATGTGCTATTTCAGCAGGAGGTCATTAATGACAAACAATGAATACATGTTAATTCCTGATAACTCATTAGAATTTCAGAGATGAAGTAATGCATGAATCATGAATTTATCATGAATGATTTCATGCATGAATTCATGATAATTCATGTACCCTTACCGCAAAGTGTTACCGTTGTTCTTACTTGTACTTACCCAGTACTTCACGGGCTGTAAAATAAAGCGTGAACGTGTGTTATTCCAGCAAACTTACGCTGTAAGTAGGCTACTCAGTAATTTATCCCTTGATACTTTTTTGTTACACCATTATTACCTAATACTTTCCCAGTACTTCACGGACTGTAAATTAAAGCATTACCGCATTTTAGATATTAATGCACTGACATTGAAGTGCTCGTCCGCCATAGTTATCCATTATCCATCCGCAAGTAAAATCACCACATTTTATTTTGTTTGACCTTACAAAGTCGTTCAACTACTCCTGCAACTGTATTTGAATAGAGGAACCGTGAAGGTCTTTGTTTGCTGCTAACATTTTCGATACTGTTTGAATGCTGTGGTAAGCTAAATGTTAGCAATGTAGTGCCAGAGTGATTGAGAGCTCACACCGAGACGAAAGAGCTATTAATGCGCCTAAGTTAAGAGAAGAACATAGTTGAATTTGGCATAATGTTGCTGTGTTCCTTTAAAATGCTTTGTTACTCTTCAAGTCTTATGCATTATGAGTACAATTATGAAATGGCATTAGTCCTAAAATTAAAAAATGCATTATAACCCTTTATGAATGTGTTTATAATTCTTTATAAATATGTTCTTGACTTAGCAACTCTTTTTTCATTCAGGTGACTCAGTTTTGTTCCAGTGACACTCATAATGCTGAGGCCCCAAACAGACAGAATCAGATGTGTGACAACAAATCAGTTATGGAAGTGATCCTCAACAAATCTGTAGATAATGGAACTAATTCCTCTGGGCCCTTAGGAAACATTTACCCAACTGTCAGGGTTGTACAGAGAAAGACAAGGGTTGTGTGTCTCTGCTTAGATGTATCATGGAGCATGGGGGTAAGGCACACGCATCATGTCATGTCAAGACTCTCATCCCAGTTTTACTTCATTTTAACTTTGTCAAATTTTGTGGGTGAATATTGACTGGCAACTGGCATAATACAAATGAGATGAAAAATAATGATATTGGTGTGTCTGTGTGTGTGTGTTTCAGAATGAAGGTGATGGTAAAAGAATTATGCGCTTGCAGCAAGCTGCAACTCTTTTTCTTCAAGAGATCATTGAAGATACAGCTTATGTGGGTATAGTGCAGTTTAGTGATGACGCTTCCGTGAAAATAGAGTTAACTGAAATTACGGGTCCCCAGTCCAGAGAGTATCTGGTCAAAGCACTCCCAACTAGCACAGGTGGATACACAAATGTGTGCAAGGGATTCTTAAAATCATTAGAGGTAAAAATAGATAAATAAAAGATTTTTGTAAATTGAATTGGAATTAAACTTGGCAGTATTGTTCACTTAAGAATCACTTCCACTTGTGTTGCAGGTACTAAAGCGAGATGATCCGGATAGACAGGGAGATGAGATTGTCATTCTCACTGATGGCGAAGCAACAGATGATATACAGTCATGCAAGAACACAGTTATTAACAGTAACATGACAGTGCACAATATTGCACTGGGCCCAAAAGCTGACAAGACACTGCATGAAATTTCAAGTGCAACTAGTATGGAGACTTTCTTGTCAAATAATTGTTTATGATCAGTCTTTTTTCCAGAATGTCAATATATCACTGCAATAGATTATATTTGAATACATTGTAAAAGAAAAACAAAACATAATGTTGTAATGGGAGAAGGAAAACACAACACACCCTCCACTGCTTAGGCTACTTCATAACATGCGTTCACACAAATTCAAAGTAACATGAACCTTATTTTGCATGACATGGCAAAGTCTGCATGACATTTCCTCACTTACAATTTTTTCAATGTTGACACTGTAAGTTTTCTTCCTTTTTTTGCCTAGATGGGACTTCCTTTTATGCAGCAGATAATGTGAACTCCAATGAGTTAATAGATGCCTTTGCCTCTCTTGCAACCTCTGATGGAAATTTAACACATCAGGCTATCCAGGTGAGGAATTGTGTTCTTTACCAGGCACACACAGTGAAACCTGTTGTATTTCCTGAGGTAATTTTCATGGCAACCAAACATACTATGTCAATCTTATCAATGGTTTAGGCTTAGGGTGATGAAGGCCCTGTTGAAAACATAGCCATAAAATATTTCACATGTGGCAGAAAACTATTTTTTTTTTTTCCACACAATTTCTCTTTACCCCCAATGCATTATCCTGACATCACCGACACAGAGCCGCTGAGTCCAGCAGCCTCAACTAACTTTTACATGTATATTTATATACAGCTTGAAAGTTCTGGGAAAAGAACCACTGGTTGGTTTAATGGAACTTTTGCTTTGGACCGGACTGTTGGAAATGGCACTGTTATAACCGTTGTCTATGAAGCAAACCCTCCAAAAATATTCATCATGAGTCCAAATGGGAGCACTTTCAATGAGTTACGCTTTGAACATAAACCTGCAATAAAAACCTCAACTTTGCCAATCCAAGGAACTGCAACGGTATGCCTTCACTAGGCAGCTATCATCAGAATAAATATTGGCTACATTACATATTTGCAATGAAAAAGTTATTATTATTACTAAACTGCATCTGGGCAAATAGCAAATGTGTGCAGAAATCAGGCAGTCGCCCTGTTGTTCCAAATGCCTGAATGCTGTTTTTTAGAAAAAGAACGAGAAAATTTGATGGTACATAGACCGAATAACAAACTAATGCTGACTGAATGGGGCATAATGAAAATAAACTGAGAGTAAGTTGTTGTGCCCCATTCACTTGTTATTTGCCGGTTCACTGCTCAGTCTATATTGTATGAAATTTTCTCATTATTTTCCTACTTACAGCATTTGGTGAATTTAAACAGGGCAATGGACTGATTTACACTGGATTTCTCCTTTAATAAGCTTTAACACAAAGAAAATGATGGTGTGCTATCAGCTGTTTGTCAAGCTTCTCTTTTGCTAACCAGTATGTATATAGTGGTCTTGTGTCTCAAAAGATGTGCGTTCCATTTAGTCTGCTTTATGTGAACAGCAGTGCACAGTCAATGTCTCTTCAGAATTGCCTTCATTTTCCACAGGTTGGAGAATGGCACTACGGTCTGCTTAATACGGGTAGCACTGAGCAGGCAATGGCAATCACAGTAACTACCCGTGCTGCCAGTGCGGATGTGGCCCCCATCACAGTGAAAGCCCACATGAGTCAGAAGTCTTCTGATGGGAGCAAAGCCATGGTGATCTATGCTGTTGTCTCTCAGAGAGGACTGCCTGTTATACTGGCAGATGTTACAGCCTTTCTTGAGCCTGACAAAGGGACTGGGGAGAAGGTACAGTTGAAGGACAATGGAACAGGTAATGATTAAAAAAGCAGAGGTGGTGTAAAGTATGGCTTAAGAAAGTAAAATTCTACTAAATGTAGGCCTACTTGTTCCAACAATTAACTGTTTAATTCCACTGAGGCTTTCTGTTTTCCTTATGACTAGAAAAGGGAAGAATGCACCCATAAACACATAGCCTACGACATACCTATCATGACCATAACTTGAAATGTTAACAAAACAATGAATACAAATATTTATTTTGTATTTGAAAATAACATGTATGATTCCCCTTCTCATTAGGTGCTGATGCCATTAGACATGACGGTGTTTATTCAGGCTATTTCTATAAAATGACATCTGGAAGATACAGCCTGAAAGTAAAGGTACAGAATCGCCCCGATGTCAAAACGATGCTGTCTACAAGCAGACACAATGGAGCTCTTTACATCCCTGGATATGTGGTCAATGGTAAAGCACACAAAACAACACACTTTATTTGACAAGTGAGTACATAGCACATACATAGCAGCTATCATAACTTCACAAACCATTTATGACTATTTCATAAGACATGACACATTCATACACAACCCTTCATAAATGTAGGAGACAGAATGGCAATATCCAAAATAAAAGTCCAATGGTCTCAGAACAGCATAGGGAGGTGAAGTTCTGGTCGGCCATAGAGATAGATTTCATTTTGAATGGGAGTGAATGGGAATATAAATATTATTTTCTGGTCCCCTTTGACATATTTTGCTCAAGTTTAAACATAATAATTTTATGTTGAGAAAGAACTATTATTCAACATACTTTTAGATATATGTTTAGTGTATAGGTTTAGATATATGTTTAGATATAGGTTTAGTGTGAGCCCACTCAGCACTACACTCTTGTCTGGGTTAGTAAACGTTGCCATTGATGATAAGGTTAGCTACCATGCTAGCTAACTGTTTCAGCTTTCTAACTTCTAGATCACTTAAAGGAGAAAGGCGGTGTGATTCTGTCTTAAAATATGTTAAATAATGACCGGAGCACGGACTTGTTGCACATAGTTCACTTGCACCTGACCCCTCCGAATAAGGCTATTTAACTGATTGGCTACAAATAGGCTTAGCATTGGAGTGGACCAGCACCTGATAGTCGGAGTTGAAAACTGTAGCTTACCTCCATAATTTCCACCATTGACGAAGCTCAAAGTTACTCCAAACTTCATTCCGTAGATTCCCGTGGGTGTTTACATTTAAACCGAGGCATAGAACACTTTGAAAGTGCACATTTAGGTTAGATATAAGGTTATGTACAGCTTGTCTCGATCTAGCTTGTAAGCTTCCGTCGCCGTGTTTCGTCTGAACTAACGCGAGATCTACATACTGAGTAGTGAGTTACTCTACATCTCACGTTAGTTCAGATTAAACACGCTTACATGCTTTGTCCTACAGTTTGTGGAAGGATACACCTTACCTGATGTGTTCTATCCTTTCACTTCATCCTTTCATAACAAAGAGTAGTCCAATGTTGCTAGGGTACCTTTTTATCATTTGCTTGTAAATGGTAGTAGCTTGTGTAACGGAGGCCAGCTAGCTCGGCGGTAGTACGTGTAAATCCTCATCACCCAATTCCATGGGCGCTTCTAACACGCTGAGTTAGAAGCTCTGGCTTTTAGCTCAGTTGGTTAGAGTGTTCCACTCACACGCCGGGAGTTTGTAGCTTGCGGGGTGGCGGGTTCGAGACCCGTGTGCGGTGCGGACCGCCACCGGCTACATTGGGGCCTTGACCCGGATGGGAGTGAGGATTTGGAGGGTGAGTGTAACGGAGGTCAGCTAGCTCGGCAGTAGTACGTGTAAATCCTCATCACCCAATTCCATGGGCGCTTCTAACACGCTGAGTTAGAAGCTCAGGCTTTTAGCTCAGTTGGTTAGAGCGTTCCACTCCCACGCCGGGAGTTTGTAGCTTGCGGGGTGGCGGGTTCGAGATCCGTGTGCGGTGCGGACCGCCACCGGCTACACTTGATCTTCAATGGTATCAGCGTCTGACATGCTCACAACAATAGCAACAACCTTATGTACATGAAAATTAATTTCCCGTCAATTAGCCACGGCTTATACATTGATTTTGCAAAATTTCGTCCGCTATGAGGTTAAAACGGGGGCAGTTAATATGGTTTCGTTTTTTTTTAACTCGCATAAAACACTGTCCTCCGGCTTATACATAATGCGGCTTATATGCAGGAAATTACTGTATGTGTAATTGAGGGTTTAGCAAGATCTGATATCACCAAGTAATTAAGAGTCCAGGATCAATGTTAAACTTGTTTGTCCTGGATCAATGTACTCTAACTCTAACCCTAACCCTAACCTGTTGATCCAGGTCAACAAGTTTGACATTGATCCTGGACTGTTAATTACTTGGTGATTTAGGGTTTATATTGACGTGGACCAGAAAATAACTTTCATTGAAAGAGATTTGTCTCTGAATAGGCTATAGGTTCCTGTCGACCGGAACTGGAAATACTTAACTTCCCCTTCCTATTACTAATTTGGCATGTTTCTCTCTTGATTATGTCACATCTAAATATTACTAAATAAGTTGTGAAGAATTCATAGCCACTTACATGAGTTTAACAATGAAAGGTAAACTATTACCCTAGAGCTGATCAGTATTTGTGGACACTGATTGATTTGATTTGACATTCAGGTAAAAGGTTTAATAAACATTGTCCAACAATCTCATAGCAGCATGTTCTAGGTGTAAACCTTACCTGACCCTTGACCACACTCAGTAGGGAATGTCCAGCAATTCACGCTACGTAGTTTGCTTCTATTAAACTCAGATGTGATTATGAATACTTCACAACCTGTATAGTGATATTTGAAGTAGTATGATGAGTAGACATAAGATACTCATCAAATATTCAGATATGACATGATCAGACAACAGATTTCAAATGAAAATGACGATGCGAATTTGAGACCATTGGACTTTTACTTTGTTTTCGCCATTCCGTCTTTCACTTTCATAAAGTGTTAGGTAAGAATATTGAGTCATGTCTTGTTATGAACAGTCATGAATCTATGAATTTACGACAGCAGCTGTGGATTTGTCTTGTACTCACCCTCAAGTAGTTCACACTCACTACCTGGGTGTCTATACTGTTGACATAGCCTAAAAAAATCTGAATAATCCCCCAAATCAAATGAACACTATTAGAGTTATATTGTGATATTGTGTATATAGTGATATCAGAATGCAAGCTCAGTAGGACAAGATTCACATAATTGGGTACTGTAGAGATACAATGAGATAGAACAATGGGAAATAAACATTGCATCAACTTCATTCATGTTATACTATTGCATTGAAGAATTCAATAACTTCCCTCTCGTAAGCCAATTTTGTTAAGCAATAGCGTATTGTCTGCATAGTTCACGTGTTTCCAATCCCTTGGTATCCAAATGATCAAAATTGGTATAACAAGCTGACAAGCAAGTGAATGCCTGTATCACATTACAGGCCAAGTGCAGATGAATCCCCCAAAGCCGCCTGTCAATCATCAGCCTGTAGAAGTAGGGAGTTTCAGCAGGACAGCCACAGGAGAGAGTTTTGTAGTGGATTTACCCCCAGGATATACTCCAGCATTTCCTCCTTGCAAGATCACAGACCTGAAGGCCTCACTTGAGGGAGATAACGTCACTCTTACCTGGACTGCTCCCGGAGAGACCTATGACCAGGGAACAGGTAAGTTTTCTGCCCGAAACTCAGTGGTATTCTTTTCATTTTACCTGATATTAATTTGGATTCATCATACTTCTCATTTAGCCTCACTGTACCATATCCGCTGGAGTGAAGACTTGGGGTCTCTGAGAGGGGACTTTGATCAGGCTCATGTTGTCAACACATCAGCGCTGTCACCACAGGAAGCCGGCTTCACTGAGGAATACTCATTCCTCTCAACCAGTTTCAATATTACTAACGGCACTCAAGTCTTCTTTGCCATTACAGCAGAAAATAGCAACTCCCAAAATAACAAATCAGAAATATCAAACATTGCCCGTGTGGTGAAATTTGAAGCTCCTCCTCCTCCTCCTCCTAAAGTCAATTTAAATGTGATAGCAATAGCAATGATTGGCACAGTGGCTGTCATTGTCTTAATAATCGGAGTAGTTGTTTATATTTAACAGCTGCGAAGATGTAAAGAAAAACATTTGGATATTTGGGTTGCCTTTCGATCAGAGATGTCAAATATAGTCCAAGTGGTAAATTATGAACCTCCAGTGCTAGTACCCAAGGGCACAAGTGGCGATAGCAGTGAGTGCTCCAGTGACTGTCCTGGTTGCCTTAATTACAGTAGTTCTATATGTATGTATTAGGTAAATTGCTAGCTAATTGCACATACCAGTGAGTGGTACAGTGTCTGTCATTGTGGTAATAATTGCACTAATTTCATTTACAAATACTGTAACTCTGTCAAAAATACAAGTAACACCTAAACAATAAAACTGCAAAAATATATTGTAACCACACAGCAAAAAATGAAGAAAAATATATGGCATAATTGTCTGTGCCAATTTGATCATAATAGCTTGTTACAGGCACTGAAGGATAGTCCTATCGATTTGTTCGAAGTAGCTGAAGAGGGTGCATGCCGGCAGCAGTGGAGTTGTACATGTGTGAATACATTATGATTAATTTTTTAAATGTTTATGAAAGAATTGTTAAATGTTTTTAATATTAACCATTAAAATATTATTATTATTAATGTATAGCAATTTAAATTTTACATTGTATAAACATCAGCAGTTCCCTCTAGTGCAACATTCTGTCATGTTCTTTGTGTGTTCTTATTTTAGGCTAATTCATAGCCACAGTATTTTGCTTGGTACATACTGTATGTGGTCTGAAATGGACGTCTATAGACGTCTTTATTTGGTTGGTTGATAGATGGTCTGAAATGGCCTTCCAATAGGCTAGACGTCTTCGTTTGATTGTTTGAGATTTGGTCTGGAATGGACGTCCAGTAGACGTATTTATTTGGACAGAGTTGGACCAGCCAAGCAAGACCAATTTTCCAAGTCTATTTTTGGGTTGGATGGCCATGACGGACTGAGGGTCTTTAGCCTATATTGACATCCAGGGCCGTAGCTACAATAGAGGACACCGGTAATTTTTTTCGAGCCGAAAATAAGTTCAACATTCTTCAGACGCGCCAATTAATTAATCCTTTTGCACGCGTTAGTGCCGCAAAACATATCACCGGTTTTGCTTCATTGTCTTTCGGAAGCTTTATATGGGCATGATAAACCTTACAATCGAGGTATTTGGTATCAAATTAAACTAGACAACCAGTTCTATCCATTGGTATCATTGGTAACTATTTTCAGTGTAAAGATCGCCTATATTTAGGCAAGGTATGTCTTAAATGTTAAAGGCTGAACTTGCTAGATCACACATTAGGCTATAATATAAACATATAATTTGCAGAGATAAGTTTTCAAGTTTTCACTGTCATTGAAACCTGTGAAATGAACACAAAAACTGTAATCTGTGGTGGGAGCACATTATTGTAGACTAAATGATTGGAGCACTTAAATCACATCCACTGGACACAACTCATTCACTGAAGTAAAATATATTTTTCTCCAAACACAATCAGTGGCAGGTTACACTGTTGTCACAAGTCTGCTGAAGTCTCACACAACTGGTGGAAGAATGCAAAGGGAGAGGGGGTTTGGAGTGTCTCAGACCTTTCCCTTTACTGTGACAGCTATGCATATAATAGTGTATTTAATACGATAAGTGAGTTTAACAAAGTCAGTATGAGCAGGAGAAGTTCAAAGATTAGTTCAAACACTATTTCAGTAGATCTCTTATGTTGAAAATTGACAAAAAGCAATCCTGATGTTGGCAGTCCCATGGCTATGACTTTGTCTGTGTGAAATTTTTTGGTGTTGGAAATATAAGAACAATCAAAAAAGTTAAAGGGTCACAGCAACTGCTATAAAACTGCTATATTATAGCCAGTACACATTTTAAAGCAGGGGGGCAGTTAAAAAAATAAAAAAAATAAACAGTGTCTAACATCACTATATTTCACAAATAAGCCTGGATTTTGTATTATCATCTGGTGTACATTGCAGACAAAAGCATTGTACTAAACAGCTACACACAGCCAATAGCTGTTGTTCTTTTGTTCACTTATACAACCGAATTCCAAAATAGTTGGGACACTTTACAAATTGTGAATAAAAACAGAATGCAGTGACGTGGAAGTTTCAAATTTCAATATTTTACTCAGAATACAACATCGATCACATATCAAATGTTGAAACTGAGGAAATGTATCATTTTAAGGGGAAAATAAGTTTATTTTCAATTTCATGGCATCTACACATCCCAAAATAGTTGGGACAAGGCCACGTTTACCACTGTGTGGCATCCACTCTTTCTTTTAAAACAGTCTGCAAACGTCTGGGGACAGTGGAGAGAAGTTGTGGAGAGAATGTTGTCCCATTCTTGTCTAATACAGGCTTCTAGATGCTCAACTGTCTTAGGTCTTCTTTGTCATGTATTCCTATGTATGATGCACCAAAAGCTTTCTATGGGTGAAAGATCTGGACTGCAGACTTGATGGTGCCTTTCCAGATGCGTAAGCTGGCCATGCCACACACACTCATGCATCTCCATACCATCAGAGATGCAGCCTTCTGAAATGAGCGCTAACAATAAGCAATAACAACTTGGGTTGTCCTTGTCCGGATGGTATGGCATCCCAGTTTTCTGAAAAGAACTTTGAATTTTGATTCGTCTGACCACAGAACAGTTTTCCACTTTGTCACAGTCCATTTTAAATGAGCCTTGGCCCAGAGAAAACGCCTGCGCTTCTGGATCATGTTTAGGAATGGCTTCTTTTTTGACCTATAGAGTTTTAGCTATGGCGAATGACACAGTGGATTGTGTTCACTGACAATGTTTTCTGGAAGTAGTCCTAAGGCCAGTTTGTGATATCCATTACATTAGCATTCCTGTATGTGATGCAGTGCCATCTAAGGACCCAATGATCATGGGCATCCAGTATGGTTTTCCGGCCTTGACCCTCATGCACAGAGATTGTTCCAGATTCTCTGAATCTTTCGATGATGATATGCACTGTAGATGATTATACCTTCAAACTCTTTGCAATTTTTGTCTGAGAAACTCCTTTGTGATCTCGGACCACTACTTCTTGCTGCACCATTTGGGGAACTGGTGATCCTCTGCCCATCTTGACTTCTGAGAGTCAATGCCACTCTCGGAGGCTCTTTTCATACCAAATCATGTTGTCAATTGACCAAATAAGTTGCAATTGGGTCCTCAAGCTGTCCCTCATATGAAAATTTTACTTTTCTGGCCTCTTATTGCTACCCGTCCCAACTATTTTGGGATGTGTAGCTCTCATAAAATCCAAAATGAGCCAATATTCGGCATAACATTTCAAAAAGTCTCACTTTCAACATTTGCCATGTTATCTATATTCTATTGTGAACAATATATAGGTTTATGAAATTTGTAAATGATTGGATTCGATTTTTATGAACAATTTATAAAGTGTCCCAACTTTTTTTGAATTCGGTTGTACTTAATGCCACTTGTACTACCTTTAAATGATAGTGTAAGTACTTGCAATGAGATGTTTCAATACAGTCCTGCACAGTAAATATGAACTATTACAGTTACAGTTTTGGGTAGCACTTTATAATAAGGGTCCTCTATAAATGGTTATTAGTAGCTTATCAACATCAGTAAGTAGTTATTGTACTGTTAATAACGGTAATTAACAGACATAGACATAGTTAGCAAGTTAGTAAGCTAACAGTTAGTTTACAGTTTGTTATGGCTAAATTAAAAATTGGTAAAACTTGATGGAATTTATTAATATCATTGATTGAAACGACTAACTTTTCAATTAACATCTAACTGATGTTAATAATCCATTTAATAACCATTTATAGAGGACCCTTATTATAAAATGCTACCCAGTTTTGATTACAAATTAGTTCTATATCTATAACTGTGGCTGACAAGCAATTAACTACCGTGAACTATAAAGTCATGGTATCATGACGACATACAGTTTGCATTACAGCTTCTTACCACAGAAATGGGCTAAGGACAGAAATTACACCCAATCAGATTTACAGCATAGGGCACAGCTCAGACTGGATGGGAAACCCAACATTACAAGATGCACTATGCACTTCCTGCAGGTCATATCTTTATGGAAATGACGGCTGTTTTCCCGAAGCCTTCTTAATGCCACACCTCATTCTTAACTTATACTACTTTAAGGCGATAGTGGAAGTTAAGCTAGGTGTGGTGTAAAGTGTCGCCCATTTCCTTGTCTCCCATTTCCTTGTGTGTGTGTGTGTGTGTGTGTGTGTGTGTGTGTGTGTGTGTGTGTGTGTGTGTGTATTCCATGAAAAAGTCAACTTCACCTTAGAAATAAAAGTCTCATCAACATGTACTTGTACATGTATGTACTTGTAGCCTACAATGTTTTCCAGACTGAGATAGCGAAACGGCAGCTAACGTTAACAGAATGGGGCATTTCAAAAGGAAAGCAAATCGATTAGGTTTCGTTTTTGACATGCCCCATTCAGTTAGTGTTAGCTGCCGTTTCGCAAACTCGGTCTATGATGCCCAAAATTTATCATGAGGTGGCTAGGCAGGGCTAGGTGTTGATTCACGCCGGATTATACCTTTAAGGTGGATTTTGACACTGTTCAACTGTGAGGGTTCACACAATCTGGACGTTTGGATATCTACCCATTCATTTTCATAAGGCCTGGTCTTGTTAAGCCCAAATAGCTGCCCCAAGGCGTATCCAATATGGCAGCCGAGTGACTTGCCTTAGAAGGGCTTTGGTAGCACCCACCTGGGTGATGCACGGCAGCCATTATGTGCCAGAACGCTCACCACACACCAGCTAGAGATGGAATAAAGAATCACAAATGATGAACATAAAGGATGTTCATCAATAATGCAAGCAAATGCCACGTCCATACTGCTGGAATTGCCCATCTATGTATATATACTGTACTGTACAGTACTGTAGTGAAATGCCATGTTGAGTGAAATTACAAGTAGTCTCCGTTATCTTCTGGGTAATCCAGCTCCACAACACACCACAGTCATCTGTCCTCACCAACTTGGCCACAGTTGCATTGGCATTGGTTCTGCTGATCCATAGAGTCACACTGCAGTGATCCTTGTCAGCAAAATCAGCCATTGTAGCTAATTTATCATATTATACTATATATGTATAGATACATACTATCTTCAAAATAAATTATCAACCTTTAACATTATGATTTAAAACTTAGATATCGTAACAAACTGCTGAGGCACTGTAGTTATCACTTCAAGATCTTATTCATAACTTTTGCGTACACTCATACTGTCTAGCCACATAGGGTGACACTAACTGAAAATAAACAGAGAAATAAACCCCAAGTGACAGTCTCACTGACATGTGCATCTAAACAGCTGTTACATTAAACTCAAATATAAACATGTAAAAACAGGAAATAGCCCCCGTAGAACCCTGTAACACCCCCTCACACAGCCCTCTGGGTCCCAGTGCCTTACAAATACATTAACCACTGAACGTACCCAGCTGCATGTTACAATATGTTTGGTTTCATATCATATCTGCTATTGAAGATATCTGGAACCCTTCAATAATATTTGTACAGAACTGCAACTTAAAGGGGTGGTTCAGAATTTTCTGTGTTAAACCTCACTTCCAAGTAAGCCTGAGTGATATCTGTCACTGGAGACCGTTTTCAACTCATTTCATCCAGTCCTTCTGTCAGCTACGTTCGCTGGTGCTCGGCTAACGCAAGTGAATGGACACTGCTAGCCTGGCAATAAAAGACAGTCCTACCCACTCTGCAGTCTCCCTTAGGCAAGTGAATTAATATGCCAGGCCATCGATGTGTACGTCCAAGCTGATACAATCATCTCTGAAGTACAACTACCCTTGAAAAGTGCTATATTTTGCCTACATTGTTCCCTGTTTGTCGCAAGGTGTGCAAGGCAGCGGATTGATATTACCTCTGTCTATCGTCATATTAGTCAAACAACTAACCTGAGCAAGGTAATATTCCGCTGCTGCTGAGAAAGTAGTCCCTCAAAATGTAATGTTATCATGGCGATTCAAGGGTAGTTTTTCTTTTACGATGTTTTTTTAATCAACACCGACCTGGCATATTAATGTATTTGCCTAAAGGGAGACTGCAGAGTGGGTAAGACTGTCTTTTATTGCCAGGCTAGCAGTGTCCATTCACTTGCATTAGCCTAGCACCAGCGAACTCAGCTGATAGAAGGACTGGATGAAATGAGTTGAAAACGGTCTCCAATGACAGATATCACTCAGGCTTACTTGGAAATGAGGTTTAACATCGAAAATTCTGAACCACCCCTTTAAAGTCAAAGTCAAAGTCAAAGCAAACTTTATTGTCAATCAAACTCTGCAACGGTGCATTGCAAGCAGACTGAAATTGTGTTTCTCCAAACTCCAAATGTGCAACAAAGTAAAAAAAATATACATACATACATACATACAACTAAGATATATAACTATTTAGGACATCACAACTCACTTGGATCTCTTGTCAATATTTCAAGCATGATAAGAGATAACACTAAGAGTAGACTAGACATCAGCAATATAATAACATAACATAGACACTGTGAGCATACATTATAGATATATAGTGTTTCAGAAAGTCCTTGAGATATGTAAAACTGTGCCAATTATCTATCAATCATGATGGCATGCAGTGTTGGGGAGTAACGAATTACATGTAACGAAATTACGGAATTTAATTACAAAATAAAAGTAACAGTAATCAGTTACAATTACTTTGAAAAAATGTGTAATTGAATTACAGTTACTTCAAGAAATATTCAGAATTACAATTTCAGTTACATGATCCCAATATCATCTGCAGAAACACTGGCTATGTGTGCTTCTTGTACAGTACAACATCCTCTATTTACAACTATGTCACTACTACAGCTAAAAGACACTGGGCCCTATTGTGACGACGCAAAGTCAACTGTTGTTTGGCGGATGGCGCATATGGTTTTGGGGGCGTGTCGGCGGCTTTTTGCTATTTTCACAGTGCAGAAAATGAACTTCGCGCCAGCGCAAAGTCCAAAAAGGTTGGACTTAGGATGCCTAATTAATCATGGGTGTGTTATGGGTGTAACACGGGCATAACCAATGACAGATCAATCTCTCATTGCCTTTAAGAACGAACAGCGCAAAGCGCCTGGTGAATTGCTATCACACCAGCTGATCTCCTCCTTGGGCATTTAAAGAAATTAAAATATTGAATACCGAGCAAGCTCACACGTCGGGTCTAGTCATAGTTAGAGCCGTAAGGGGTATGGTAATATTAAATTGATGTCTACAGGCTGCACAAGACACGAAGGAAGCTGATTTAGTCCCGATAGATATCTCGGAATATTTATTCGAAAGCGAAAGTAAACTTGATTCTCCATTTAACGTCCCCCCTTCTTATATCCTCACTCGTTTTCTGTTACAGGCTAATAAATTGTGGTTAACCACATCTTCCTGAGCATCATAATGATTTTCCGATTGTAATAATTATTGTTGTGGCCGTCATTGTTATGCTGGAACAAGGATTGCATTACCTATTGCGTTGTGCGTCCATAAAATAGCATTTCAGGAATGCGTGACTGACGAATGACCAGGTTTTTTCCAGTCACTGGCGGATCCCTTTCTGCGTCTGCATAATAGCATCCTTTGCGCTTCGCGCCTAGCCACACCTTCGACACACCTCCGAGGACGCAAAGTCACTTGCTAGTTAGACAACGTGAATTACTTGACAGAAAAACGAACCATGCGCTCGCACAAAATAGCAATGACAGCTTGCGCGAGTCGCGAAGGCATGGTGCGCCGCCTGCAAGATAGGGCCCACTAATACAATCGTTTCTACCATCATGTTGGCAACACCTCTCACTTGTTAATGTATCTACAGCGGTCTAAGTTGTTGTAGTAAGGAGGCCTGACTGTCAGACAGAATCTAGAACATAGGCCTGTAGCCCATTGTTGGATATAAAAATGAGCTATATTGATCAGGTCACATACTGCATAAGCAATCTCAGACAAACACCTCCTTAGTCAGTGATGTTCACAAAGTATTTTAACTATTTGCTCGTCGTGAACTCTGACACTGCTGTGGGAGTCAGAAAGGATTTTGGCAGTGTCAGTGTTGAATAATATGTGACCATTAACAGTGCCAGGATTCAAAAACTCAAAATTGCTCGACAATTGAAAATAAATTGTTCAAAAATTTAGAAATGTGATCAAAAAGTAATCAAATGTAAATAGTTACATTACTTTACTAAAGTAATCAAAATAGTTACACTACAATTACATTTTCGGAGGGGTAACTTGTAACTGTAACGCATTACATTTCTAAAGTAACTTACCGATGGCATGATTCTAACCATCTACCCCACACCACATCTTTTCTCTTTTTATGACCTGAAGCACACACACACACACACACACACAACCACATACACAGATGCAGACATGTAAAACTAAACCTAATCAATTTGATAAACCCGCATCTGTTATCACAGGCTTCCGTTTCACTATTTCGGTCTGTGTTGCTTGATATTCAATCGAAATCCTTGAATCTAACCGGACAAACGGCTTGTCCATCAATTTAATTGACGTACACTTCAACCAATCACATCGAAACCAGCCGATGGCGTTGGTTACGTTTATTGGATTGGTTGGATTCAAAACGGTTGCTTCTTTGCTACGTCACACCCCCTACAGCAGCCAGCAGCCCTGATTGGTTCGGTTAGAAAATATTGGGCTTGAAATCGCTCTGAAGGGCTTCAACATCAGATAGTTGCGCGGAAGTCCCTTAAAGTTACGTAGCGCATCATCTGACGTGAGTGAGGTAAACTGAAAGCCACCTCAATGATAAAAGTTTGTGCATCGTAGACCGAGTTTGTGAAAAGGCAGCTAACACTAAGTGAATGAGGCATGTCAAAAACGAAACCTAATCGATTTACTTTCGTTTTGAAATGCCCCATTCTGTTAACGTTAGCTGCCGTTTCGCTATCTCAGTCTGCCTTGCATGAAATCCAGTGGTTGAGGTGGCTAACAATAGCGCTTGGCACTACAAAACAGTAGGACTACGTGTTGATTCACGCCGGCTTTCTCCTTTAAGCAACACATTATTTAAAGTTATTGAAAGACAGACATTATGGCCTGCAGTGCACCTTGGACATGTTTTTGTGTCATCTTGTGTCATGTCATCTTGTTTTTGTGTTATCACTGTAACATTTTACAGCTGCTGTAGAAAATGAATTGGCTTTGTAAATAACCCTTTATTATTACAACATAACTTGCAGACATATCATCTCAGTTATGTGTGTGCTTCTCAGTGGAATACGGGGGGAACGGCACAGGCAATGGCAATCACCGTAACGACCCATGCTGCCGGTGCTGATGTGGGCCCCATCACAGTGAAAGCCCACATGAGCCAGACATCTTCTGATGGGAGCAAAGCCATGGTTGTCTATGCTGTTGTCACTCAGAAAGGATTGCCTGTTATAATAGCAAATGTCACAGTCATACTTGACTCTAGGAAACAACTCTACACTACAGTTAGAAGATAATGGTGCAGGTAATTGCAGAAAATTGAGTAGCCTATCATTCACACTGTTATAAGTTCACATCTGTTTTGTAAGACTTTACTGACAATTACACCCAACCTTTCATAAATGCTGAAGACAGAATGGTGACAACTTATCAAAATAAAACCCAATGGTTTCAAATTTTCCATTTTTGTTTTAAACCTGTTATCTTGCAATGTCAAATGGACAAGTCCAGTGTCAAAGAGACAGAATATTAACATATTAAATGTTTCAAATTTATACTGAAATGGAAATTAGCCCAAATGTTCTAGGGTCTAGGACAGGGCTATTCAATTAGTTTTCCAAGGGGGCCACATTTAGAATCCAAGAACTTGAGCTGGGCCGCAAACTTTTCGCGGTCACTATTTTCAAATAATCAAATCTCAACACATTGATTAAAAATGCATATTTGCTTTGTTTTAACAATAACTTTGTATGTTAACAATAGCTACAAAGTACTTATTTACAAAATTTACATTTTTAAATTACCAGAATAGAATATTTTAATACCATAACTTTGTTTTAAAAGTGAATTATTCATCCCTAAATGTCCTATTACAGAACTTATTTTTCGCTCCAACAGGTAGGCTAAAAGAAAATTTAAAATAACACGTAAACACGCAAGTACAGTTGTCATAAGAGGAAATGCTGCATCAATAGACCAAACCGGCTTAAAAAATAAATAAAAAGGCTGCGCAACAGCGCCAAAATCCTCTGGTGGCCAAAACCGGAATTACATGTACTTGCTTAGAATCACCATAGAGAATGAACAGTGGAAAATACCTTTAATGCCACTTAAATTGACGTAGTTTGGGGACATATTATCTATTTATTAATATTCTGCAAATTATAAGGTATATATTAAGTTTTGGAGACTGGTGACGATATTTTAGTTTTAAAGGTGATGAATCACGTCGGCCGCATCTGGGCCGTGTCCGGGCCGCCAATTGAATAGCCCTGGTCTAGGACCTAGACTCTAGGTTACTTGTATGTAGACTATTATTTTGACAAGTTATCCCATTCTGTCTTTCACAATTATGAAAGGTTGGGTATGAATGCTGAGTCATGTCTTATAAAATTGTTATGAATGCTTTGTGAGCAATTTATGACTGCTGTTATGAAAGTGTTTTTATGCATGGTAGCTGTCAAGGAAAGTGTTACCGATGTCCAAAAAAAAACATGTCAAATGCTAAATGAAGTTGGAAAATCCCAGAGTGCACATGTGTGTTTACCAGGTACTGTTGCCTTCAGACATGATGGTATCTACTCAAAATATTTCACGAAAATGGAGAGTGGAAGGTACAGCCTGCCCTGAAGGTTAGAGTAAGAAACCAGGACAAAGCCAGGATCTCTACACACAAACACAGTGGAGCACCTTACATCTCTGGATATGTGGTAGATGGTAAAGTGCAAAAATAGACTATTTAACAATTTCAAAGTACATTTGTTTTAAACAGAAATACAAAGTACTATACAAAGCTAGCTTGGCTTACGCGACCATGTTCAGAAATGAACTGTGGTCTGGCAAAGTTATCATAGGCCGGAATTTCGGGCAAGATTAATTTAAACATTTATTAAATCCAATCAAACTTCTATCAATGTTTTGCTCGCCTCCTTCAGCCTGCTCGTTTCTCATTAGGTCCTGATCTTTCTGGGCTCGAGGGTTGAGGAAATTGCCTCCTTGGCCATACTGACAGAAAAAATGGGCAGGTCCAGGCTAATACAAAGCAGTATCCTGAAACAAACATTCACGTCTTAAACATGAATATTCTCTATATATGATTCCTATGCTTTATAATATATAGGTACTGGGAACCAATTATTGTACCATAGGAATGTGTGGAAAGATACACATTCATGACTAATGGTGTGTAATCTCTCACCAGGCCAAGTGCAGATGAATCCCCCAAAACCTCCTGTCAATCATCAACCGGTAGATGTGGGGAGCTGCAGCAGGACAGCCACAGGAGAGAGTTTTGTGGTGAAGTTACCTCCAGGATCTACAGGCCCTCCAGCATTTCCTCCCTGTAAGATCACAGACCTGAAGGCCTCACTAGAGGGAGACGTCACTCTCACCTGGACTGCACCTGGAGAGAACTATGACCAGGGAACAGGTGAGTTTTCTTTCCTAAAATCAGTAGTATTCCTTTCCAATAGGCTTTGCGATTTTGGAACCAAACAACTCGCTGCCATATTACTGAGGTCAGTCTTAATGTTATATATTATTATAATATGATATACTATTATAATATACTAGTGTTTAAAGGTTATCAGAATTAACAAAAGCTTGAACAAAACCTACTCATTTTACTTGATATTAATTCTGATCATATATCTCATTCAGCCTCACGGTACCACATCCACAGGAGTAAAGACTTGGGGTCTCTGAGAAGGGACTTTTATCAGGCTCAGGTTGTCAACACATCAGCGCTGTCACCACAAAAAGCCAGCTTCACTGAGGAATACTCATTCCTGTCGTCCAATTTCAATATTACCAACGGCACCCGGGTCTTCTTTACCATTACACTAGAAAATGCTAAGGCATTGCAATCAGAGATGTCAGATGTTGTCCAGCTGGTAAAATATGAACCTCCAGTGCCAGAACCCAAGAGCATTAATGTAGCGATGTAATGTAGTAGCGATAGCAGTGAGTGCTACAGTGGCTGGCCTTGTTGCACTAATGTCAGTAGTTGTACATGTGTGTATTAAGTAGATTGCTGGCACATAGCTATGAATAGCATAGTAGCTGTCATTGTGGAAATAATTGCAGCAATTTTATTTCATAAATAGAAAAGCGCTCAGAGAGCGCAGACCTCCGCCAAGGCAATGTGGTCACAGACACAATATACATTCCAGATCATGTTCTGGATCACCGATCACCACCAAAATCGAATCAGCTCTTGCTAGTCCCAATATATACCTTGTTCAAAAATTTCATCCAAATCCGTGCAGTTATCCTGCTGACAAACAGACAAACAAACAAACAGACAGACAGACAGACAAACCAACGCGACCGAAAACATAACCTCCTTGGCGGAGGTAATAATAATTACAAAACTTATTGCCGTCCTTGCTTGTGATTGGTTGAATCCTGTTTGCATTTTGTTCTGAATTGCTACGCCATAGGAAGCAGTTGACAACCATTTACTGACAACCATTCAGCAAGAGAAAATACAAAAATATTGGCAGAGGAATTATTATCTGTGAATGATGCACTGCATTCCTCATTTCTCCTGTGTCCTCCTTTAATGAATTCATGCCAGGTTTGTGTCGTAACATTTTTGAAAATGCAATAAACCAATTGAGTCAAGTGATGCTGGTTTTCAGCTGATTTTCACCTGACTCTCATGGTTTATTGCGTTTTTAAAACTGTAATCGGGTAAAAAAAACAAGGAGCTTATTAACACCTAAGGAATAAGTTGGGAACAAAAACACGTAAACACACATAAAAAATAAAATATTGGCATAATTGTGGCAATTTTATCATAACACTTCCATACAGGCACTGGAGGATAAAAAGGCTATTAGAGCTTACAGTATATATTATTGCTTGTTGACTTGACTTGTCGCTGAGCATGGTGTATGGAGGCACCAATAAGTAGATATAATGTAAAACACATTGTAATTTTTTTTTTGAAGATTTTAAGAATTTAGTTCAAATGTTTCTGTAACAATCTACCATTAAAATATGATTTTGAATGTACAGAAACTGAGGTGTTTTAATAGGCTATACTATCAGCAGTACCCTGTAACTTTCTGTCCTGCTCCGCTTTGTGTACTCTAATTTTTTCTTTCTATCTTTCTGTCAGGTCCTTGTGTTAGCGGTAACACTTTATTTGAAGGTACCGTCATAGGACTGAGATGCCACTGTCATTAACTATGACATGACGTTGTCAAGAATCTGTCATAAACTTGTCATGACTTCTGATATACCTTAACCTAACCCTAACCTTAACCATGACAAATACAAAGTAACACTTAATGACAGAAGTCATGACAGGTGTATAAAGTTTATGACAGATTCATGACAACGTCATGTCATAGTTAATGACAGTGTCATGTCAGTCTTATGATGGTACCTTCAAACAAAGTGTAACCGTGTTAGCCTACTTCTTCTGTCATCACTTTCAAAAGGCTTAGTGCATCCTGCCTGATGCAATCAGTGAACTTTAAAGCCCCCACTTGCAAAATCTAAGTAGAATTTCGACATTTTGATCAAGGGCGTAGGTTTGCATATGAACCATAGGGACATGTCACAACCAATATTTTGGAAAAACAAAATAGTCCCTACCAATATTTTGCATATTATTTTTACAAGACAAAGCGGCGAAAAATAAAATTGCAGGTGACGCGATTTTGCTTCATTGTCTTTCGGAAGCTTTGTTATTGGTCTGTAAACGCCTACAATGGAGGTATTTGGTATCAAAGCATTGGTACCACTTGTAAAGTAATTGCTTGAGAATAAGTGGGTTCAATTTCAGTGTAAAAATCGCCAACATTTTGGAGAGGGAAATATCTCAACAACAACAACAACAACAAAAAACAATCATTACACATTATGATATAGACCTATAATTTCAAAAGAACAGTTTTCTATCACCCATTTGCAGAATGTGAGCACCCCATATCCCTATAGCTTTCCCTGCTTTCACACTTCAGCACTGAAGTCTCACACACAAGAAGGGAAAGGGGGAGAGGCTTGGGGTCAAGATTATTTCCTTTGCCGAGCAGCTAGACATGCATATGGCATAGTAACTAATACCTTAAGTGAGTTTTGCAAAAAAAAAAGGGGAAAAATGTAAATTGGCAGCAATGGCTATATAACTTTATCCTCTTGTTCTAGGCCATGATGGTATGATGAGGCATGCTGCACCATTTTAAAATTGGGGTTCCATTTAAGAACTTGCAAAAATCACCACACATTATATATTAAGATATAGGCTAGACCTAATTTGCACAGACAAATTTGCTATCATCCATTTGCAGGATGAAATTTCAGTTATAGATCTACTGTGTGATGTGTCATTCATCCTCACTCATTTAAATACATATATTTATAGCCAACGCTACTTTTGGAATCACAAACCCAAATACACAAACCCAATATTCTCAGGAGGAAAAACTCCATTACCACAAAACACAAAGAAAAATATATAATATAGCCTACTGTTATTTGCAGATAACAGGGCCTTCTTCAATCCATGGTCTTCACAGTATTTTTGGCCAGGTTATTCTTACATATGGAAGAACTTTATTAATAAAATTGATTAATAAAAGCAGAAAAAAGTATTGGATATTTTTATTGGCAATCATGCAATTCAATTTTCTGAGTTTCCATTGATTCAGTGTAAAGTGCTTGTTCACTTCTGTGTTCGCGTTTGGTCTATGCTGTTCCAAGTAATTTTGCTCCACTCGCTAACTAGTGCATTTAGCACAGCCCTATGCTCCCACATTTGTTAGGAATTTCTATTTTTCAGAGAATTTTTGGAAATTATGCCCTATGTTCCCACAGCCCTATGTTCCCACATTTCTTAGGAAATTTGGGAAATTGGGCCCTATGTTCCCACAGCCCCATGCTCTCACATTACAAAGATTTTTCTTAAAATTAGACGCTATTTTCCCACAGCAATATGTTCCGATAAGGGCGTGTTCACACCAACACAGGTAATATTTATCCAGTTAGCGCTTCCGTTTACATTAGAATGGAGGATTCTGAAACTGAAAACGATTCCAAAAATTATTGCTGAGGTTGATTTAAAAAAATAATCGCTGAGGTGGATGAATATTAAAACGTTGTGGAATGTGGATACAAACCGTTCTGAAAACGAGAGTGGATGAAGATCGTTTTCATTGTAAATATGAATCTGGGCAGCACAGCATAAAAGAACCTTAACCCTTACCCTAAATCCCACTACCTGGAAGGCACCATTGAGGCCAAATAATACCAAAGATTGAATCTTGCTTGAACTTACATAGGGGGTCTACCAGGCAGGGGTAGAAATGTAGGATTATGACTTTTGAAGAAAGATAGAAAGAAAGAAAGAAAAAAAAAAACTCCTTGAAATGTGAGAATATAGGGCTGTGGGAACATAGAGTTCTGGGAACATAGACATGCCCCCGCTTCCACAGGGTCAATGAGATGTGTGCTACACTAGCACATGCTTATCCAGTAGCATACAAGTAATGTGGCATTTTCATGTTTCAGAACTATGATGCTATCTTGTCAACAATCAGGAAACACAAAGACATAGTGAACTTTAAACCCTTCTATCCAAATAGACCTGCATCAGCTGAAACACCTGTGGAATGCTGTAAAGATTACATGGATAATAGCAACTGCTCCATAAAACAGAGTGACCCCATTTACCAGTGTTTACTGGTAAAACATTCATTGCAGACATGATGTCACAGCCATTGGTTAAAAACATCATGGCTTGATGTCAGATCACCTTTACCTAATATAGCCTATACATTGTAGATTTCGCCGACACTTTTATCCAAAGTGACTTATTTGTCAATTTCATCTGGGTCAGACTCTCCTAGAACAACTTAGGGTTAATTGCCCTACAGTTGGGACTCAAACCCACAATTTCCAGGCTACTGGCCAGGCTTAAACGCACATTATGGGTGGTGTTTTCAAATCCATGAGAGTTGTCTGCACAATCATAAATGTGACTGTTCCAAAATCAGGGCCTGAAAAATATTTCTGATCAAAATCCTGTCTTCATATAACAAAATATGTATGTTTGACTTTGACAGCCTCAATTTGAGAAGTCATGTTGGGCATTGATGTCTTGTAACCTACACATAGCACACATTAAAACCGTAAAACCTAGAGTATGTCATGCACTGTGGTTTTCTATTAACATTTATAAAACAAGCAAAAACTGCCATTTTTTCAAACTTCTTTGGTAACCTCCATAATATTTACAGTATTCTGTGCATATCAACACGCTTTAAATTACAATTTTAAGTCATTTTCAATGGACTAAATTGGTATGTGGGGTAACAAAAAACCCTGGAAATGTACAGTAAATGGAAGTATCTCTGTGCTGACACTCAGACAGACGGGATTGTCTGATTTCCTAGGTATTAGCTACCCTTGAGTCTAACCCTAGGTCTACACTGGATGTGTTAAGCTTTGGAAAAAAGTTTCAGCTGTGCAGGTGATCTTTCACCAATTTAGTTTTATCAGTTTACAGCACGAGTTCCAGTAACAAGTTGTTAAGAGGGAACTTCTTGTAAGTGCACATGTTTGTGTGTGTGTGTGTGTGTGTGTGTGTGTGTGTGTGTGTGTATGTGTGTTTTCCCTGAGCCTTGATTCCAGCGGGTGACCACTGTAGAGTAAGGCCCTGTCCCATTACTATCACTTTACTATCACTTCCCCTCGATTTTGGCCCTAACACTCAGTTTGCGCGTTCACGTGTAAGTGTAGGGTGTCCCAATACTTTCAGGACCGAGGGATAGTGGCTTTCAGCCCTTCAAATCGCCCCTTCAAACGGAGGGAGGTCGGGTGCAGACTTCGAACGAAGTGAAGTTGAAGTGAAGATGAAATTACCCACGATTCTTTGCAAACTCAATCAGCTAAACAAACTTCAAACCAGCTTCAAAAATATAGCTACTATTGCAATTAACCACATCTGAGCAAAACAGCAGGCTCATGATTCCAACTTGTCAGTAGATCGCTTGAAAACCCGAAGCAATGCATTACAGTTGCCAGTGACTGCAGCATTTGTTTATTATGTGCATGATATGACAAAACTGTGGTAACACTTTACTTCACAGCCCGTGAAGTACTTTGTAAGTATTAGGTAAGAATGGTGTAACAAAAAAGTATCAAGGGATAAATTACTTACTTACACCTAAACCAGCATAGGTTTGCTGGAATAACACACGTTAAAACTTTATTTTACAGCCCACTGGGTAAGTACATGTACAGTAAGAACAATGTAACAAAACAGAACTTAATGTGTAATATTGCCATGATTACAAAATAAGTGTGGGGTAGCCTGGATGCAGTAGCGTACAGGAAAGCCAGGGTTGGGTCAACTTGGATGCACTTCATTTTATAGCCCGTGCATCCAATATTAGGGTGTAGTTACAAGTAGTTTTGGGGTATTTAGGTAATTCCACTGCACTTATTCTTTACTCTTCAGTGACATGCATAGGCAGAGGCAACAGTTTGACAAAGATGCCATTTATTTACAACATGGAAAATGAAATTAATTATTCCCTCGCATGAAATTAAAGGTCTAAGCAAACCAAAGAGGCTCACAACTGCCTCCTTACCGTGAGAGCTACCAACATGACAGAAAATCATGGCATATCACCACTCCTCTTGGGCTTGCCTGGGAGGGCTACCTCTGCTGTTTTTCCAAGGTGGCTACTGACCGGCTGGTGAGATGCCATGCACCATACCTTAGTTATGCTGCGATAGCCTAGTGCTGCCACTTACTGCACACTTGCCATCCTGTACAACCCTCTTTCTCCTCTCTCTCTCCCTCTCCTCACTCTAGCATACAATATATGACACACTTATATCATGAAGTGATATCCTCCTAGACTGTCCTAATCCTTTTGTTTCTTTTTGTTTCTCTTGCCTCTTCTGCCCCGATGCACTGGCTGAGTGGTGAACCTCCCGTGCCTCCCTGCCACCAACCCTACCCCACTACGGATGCCGACCAACCTCTCCGGAGCCACACACCAGGACCATCCTCCCTTTTCTCTCTGAGGCCCGTGATGGATTTGGCCTGATGGCCCCATTATGACCACTACCTAAATGGCGACCAACACCCAATGAACTCTAATCCCACCCCAACTACAACTATAAAGCGAAGGGAGTTTTTCCTTGTCCCTGTTTCTCATGGATGCTTCCCGTACTGTCTGTAAAGTGCCGTGAGACAATGCTCTGTATTTGAGCGCTCTACAAATTGATTTTGATTGGATGATGCCGTTGACAACATCTAATCACAACACTCTATGTGTTTAGGGCGGGCTTTGCCGAAAACAACGGCCTTTTGAATTGGTGTTTACATCTTGTTCGTTCCTCCGATTGGCCATAGGCTATCCTATTGTGTGCAGAAGTAATTTAAAAGATAACCACCCACGATTGAGTTCGGTCTCTCTCTCAATGCCAGACTATACATTTCAATGATATGGGATGGCCTGCCAGACTAGGGCCCTGCATGATACAATGCCTGTTTGATAGCAGACCTAACAAATAGACCTATTCATGCATGTTGGAAGACAGCCAGACCTATTTTCTTATCTATTTCTCTCTTATCTCTAGGTCAAATGACATAATAAAAAATACGGTATAATATAGCACTTGGACAGTGTTATTTTATCACTCTATGAGCCATTGGACCTTAAATGTTCTTCATTTAGCCATTCCTTGCAGACGAGTCACAGCCATGGGTCCGCAAGCATCAGGATTCATCTGCCTCATCTTCTTGTCTTGTACGTTTGCTATACAGCTAGAAGAAAATGGATATACTGATGTTCTCATTGCCATCAACCCTGCAGTCAAAGAAGACTCAGCTGGTCAAGATTTTATTCAAAAGATTGAGGTTATGGTTATTAAATACAAGATTAGTTGTTTCATTACATTACATATTCATCACATTTACATTAATTTAAGATATATTAAATGTTTTTTTTTTTTGACTGTCTTGACTATTTCAGGATATGTTAAAAGATGCATCTCAATACTTATTCCGTGCCGTTGGGAATAGATTTTTTTCAGTAATGTGACCATTTTGATTCCTTCTAACTGGACCAGTAAGAGTCACTATCAACCTGCTATCAAGACTGAACGGTATGATCAGGTATGAATTAAAATGCCTTCTCACTGGCAGACATTCTGCTTTAGGAATTTATTTTGTCACAATGACTGAAAAAAACAGGTGAAGATATCACAGTATCCATTTAGTTTAATACAATGTTTAGATTAAAGACCAAGGCTTTTTTTCAGGCAAATATCATCATTGATGTGCCTAATGATGCATATGGAGATGAGCCCTACACTCTCCAGTATGGGCAGTGTGGAGAGGAGGGCCAGTATATCCATCTCACTCCCAACTTCCTGCTAGATGACAAGCTCATCGACGTTTATGGAAACAGAGGTAAGTCCAATAGAGACATATTGATTTGTGTTCATGGGGCCTAAAATTGGGTAATGACTAAAATAATTTCACATTTTGTTTCTTGTAATTAATGTTGTCAAAAAAGGAAAAAAAATCTATTCTTTGTTGTACCAAAAATTTATAGGTAGAGTCTTCGTACATGAATGGGCTCATCTGCGGTGGGGTGTGTATGATGAGTACAATGATGAACAACCATTCTACAGGACTGCAAATGGAACAGTTGAGGCAACAAGGTAATGGATAAACCCTGCATCAAATGAGATTACCTATTTTAGTGAGATTCAGCTGCAGTTGCACTAGTAAAGTTGTTTGTTAGTGCATTAATGTCCGTAAAAATCACAGTACACAGTTTTGTTCATCTATTTGTTCAGATAAATTTAGCCCAGTTAGCCTTCCATCCTAACATCACTCACAACATTTTTATTATAACTGCCACTAGCGTAGCTAATGTAGCGGTCATTTTTTTTTTTTTCTCCCGTCATCTACTTCCTGAATTTTTGGTCAACGATTCTTGGGACACCGTAACACCGGGGCACATGAAACTTGGTGGGCATGTAGCCCCAGTAGACTTTTACGGAAAAATCTTTGCGCTGCGCCCCCCAAAACTAAAAAAAAGTAGTTTTTTCTAAAGAACTACCTGACCCGTGACATCGAGAATGATGAAATGTTTATGGAATGTTGGTCTCAAGAGCCCACATCAACTTAGCTTATAACCATTCATTTGTGATTTGTACCCCCATGGTAAAAAATGAAAATGCAATATTATACTGCTTTAATTGCCCTTATCTTTAGATCAGATGCTATGAACTGCACCAAATTTTATGTGTATGATGGACCTGACATCTTGTGGGAATATGTCAAGTTTTGTGGAATTTCATCCATGGGGGGCTATAAAATAATAAAATAAATAAATGTATAAATGTATATGTACATTTAATCTCACACACACACACACACACAGGGCAGAGAATGTGCAGAACTGAGCGGTGGTCATATTTTGTACCGCCATGCAGTACATCTAGTTGACTAAAATATTGGATAAAATGTCTAAAATGCTACCAGAGAATGAATACAAACACCAGAAACCTTAAGGGACTTACCCTGTTTAATCCTACACAACAAGTCAACATTTCTTGCAATCTCTTTGTTCTTTGGTCTATAAGATCCGAACCAATTAGCGCAACTGTGATATCTACCCTTCTGGAGAAAAATGTCAAAGGAGCATTTCTGTCAAATTTGGTCGCGTTTTAGGTCCATTTACTGCCGTTTTATTTTTCTTTGCACTCGGTGGCATTTTCAAAGCCATTTAATTCCATTAACAGTCAGATTTTCATTGCCCTTAATAAACCACAGGAAAATTACCGTATGCAAAAAGTGACTTGTCATTTCATTCCCTACAGGTGTAGCACAAAAATTGAGGGTTACCTAGGCCAATGCACGTCTACAGATCACTGTAATAAAGTCTGTGATACGGATGGATCGCCCAGTGACTGCATGTTTCTACCAAACAAGGCCTCAACAGCAAAAGAGTCGATAATGGCGTTTCCAAGTGTACCGAGTGTAAGTTAGCATTTCTAAGAACACCTAGTGCAAGTTAGCAGAAAACATTGCTAACGGTTGGGGGAAAAGGCCTATTTGCTTGATATGTGTGATCCTACAACATCATACATCACTGATAAATGCAAGCAGACTTGTGCATGAGACCCAACATTAATCATGGTACCTAGCTTTTACTTTCGCCTAAGAGTTACCATTTTGCTTAAAGGAGCTGTGTGTAAGAAATGTACTCCAAATAATCATTAAACAGCCCTGATATGTCACCAGACATGAAGGAATCATGTTCATTTTAAACACTGATATAACTGACAGTTGTAGTCCAGCCAGAATATTAGCATTTGAAAAGCTAAGTTGCAGCCCACTAGTAATGTTTATGTTGTCATTTCAAGGGGTATTCGTGTTGTTGTTGTTGTCAAAGCCTCATTATGCTTCCAAAAAATGTCTTGAAAAGGTCAGAAATAAAACAAGGATGTATAGGAGATGCTTTTGAAAGATGGAGACGGCTGAAAGCAACAAAATATTTTGAAAATTATTGTAGTACCAATCTTGGCCACAATCCTACACACAGCTCCTTTAACTAAAAAGTAGGCTAGGTCTCAGTGGCTTTGTGAATTACTTTTAAGAAACAACTCCTCCATAACAACTTTAAGTAAGATGAGTACTCCTGAAGAAAAGATAAAATCCTTTGTGAATACAGCCCTAGGAGAAATAGCAAGCAGGCTACCAGCTAGATACATTACAGTGTGACAATTCAGACAATAACATCATGATCCTTGATCATTTAGGATTGCAGTCAGTCATAATTGTCTATACATAATTTATGTCAGTTATGTTTTCTCATGTAGGTGTCAAATTATGTTTTATGGAAACTGGTTTCAAAGAAAATGGTTACCATGAATGCAGAAGTGGAGACAAGTGTAGAGGGTAAAGGGGGATAGGGGATAGACTAAGTGCTAAAAGAGTATGAATTGTGTTTTGTTTTGCATTTCTTTAATGACCAGAATGATTTATAAGTTTATATTATAAATAAAAGCTTTTTCATGGTTTAGGTGGAATACTTTTGTTCCACGGAGACTCATAATGCTGAAGCCCCAAACAGACAGAATCAGATGTGTGGGAACAGAGCAGTGATGGACGTCATCCTCAACAGCTCTGTAGATGCAAGAGTCAATAAATCATCTCTCGCAGACCCTCCACCGGTAAGCCTGAGATTTGTACAACGTGCAAGGCGGGTTGTGTGCCTCACCTTGGATGTATCATCAAGCATGCAGGTAAGAGAGCAATCATTCCTATGACAGTGACTCACATTTACTTTGTGCTTCAGATTTTGAGTGTACAATTACATTTGAACAGTTGTTTAGTGTTTAGTTTTTCTATGACAATATTTATGTGTTAATTTCAGACCAATGACAGGATTGGTCTTTTGCGGAAAGCTGCTACCTTGTTTCTTCGGGAGATTATTGAGGATACCGCTTTTGTGGGAATTGTGCAATTTAGTACTGAGTCCTTAATTTTGAAAGACTTGACAGAGATTACTGACAATCAGTCCAGAGAAGATCTTGTCAATGCACTTCCAGATCAGACAATAGTATACACCTATGTTTGCAAGGGACTTAATACAGCCTTGGAGGTAATTGCAATTCATGCTTGGGAATTCTGCAAATTTGCACTTCTCATTCCTGTCTTTTTATTTTTATATGACCAACAACTGTAACCTCGCTTTTTTCAGGTACTGCGACAAGGTGATAATAGTGCAGAGGGTGAGGAAATTGTTCTTCTCACTGATGGACAGGCAACAGACAATATACAATCAGTTTGTATGGACAAAATTATTGACAGTCATGTGACTGTGCATACTATCGCTCTGGGTCCAAGTGCAGACCCAACACTAAACACCATGGCAGATAAAACAGGTAAGGTGATACCTAGGCTGTACTACACATCTACACATACTACCCATCTACATCTATGGAGCAATTCACACCAATGCCCTACCTCACTGATTTTCCAAACATCAAGTACATGTAACTTATTGAACAAGATGCACAATAGGCTAATCCATGTCAATATGAAAAAGGATCAGGGGATAGAAATGCAGCCAAGACTTCAGACTGCAGTCCAAATCTGATTTTTTGCCCCCATGAGTTATTGTTGCAAATTAAGAAAGTGATACAGTGAATCCATAGCCATGTTGTTAAACTGTGCAGCTTGTGGAAATCTGATAGGAATGGAAACCACCTTATGTGGGATCAGATTTGGAAAATTTGGAATTCATGTGGATTTGTTTAGTTAGACCTGATAGCTCACCCATTTTTCAGCTGTGCTGGGCATATGTTGTGTCTGTTGGAAAGTGTAGGCATGTCAATCATGATTAGTCAAGTTATTTTTTAATCTAGTTCTATTTTGTTTTTTTTTGATTAATCACTTGACTTTAAGTGTTAATTTCGACTGCATTTACGTTTACCTTAGATTTAGCATTTAGCAGACGCTTTTATCCAAAGCGACTTACTAAATAGGGATACCAATCAAATTGTCTTGAGGGGCAAGGGACAACCCCACAAACACGTAACGTTATGGGAACCTTAACTAACGTTCCCTCATGGTTCTCCTATATGGTTATTTTAAGAACGTTATCCTATTTTGGTCGGAGAACGTTAAAACTCTAACGTTACAGCGTGGTAACTCTGTGAGTGTCTGAAAACGCTCCCTCATGGTTATTTTTTTATACTGTATTTCAATTACAATCTGATAGATATTATGTGTATATTATCATTAAAGGTACAATGTGTAACGTTTTTACTGTTCAATATCAAAATATGCTTTACCTGTTGACAAGCTTGTCCTTTCTCATAAATATTAACCACCACTATCAATTCCCTATGTCCGTATTGGCTTGACATTTCGCATTTCCACGCACATTAACTTGGGTAGACTCTCCATGTATTGCCGCCATCTTGGAATACGGAAGCTGAAAGCGGTCATATCGTTCACGTTTTTACTATAGACTGACAATAGACCGACATCCTCATGCAGGCTTCCGTAGATGTAAACGTAATTTGCGTTGCGTTACGCTTAATTTCTCTCGAAGGCTATACACATTGGGGCTTTAAATAACTTGATTTTGACTGTTTATGATAATACATTTAGGCTATCTGAATCTTATGACTCGCAATTAGTGATGTATGAGAGCTATATTTTTTTGTCATTGCATTGGTGACGCTGTGGTGTAGTGGTAACGCACCTGCATTCGGTTCGGGCGTCCGGGGTTTGATTCCTGCTCAATGCATATGTAATTTGTGTGTTTATTCTTTTTATTTTTCTCACTACATTTCACATTAGAATAACGTTGCGGGAACGTTCGCCTAACCAGAAATGCAAACCAGCAGCAAACATTCTAGTTCAGTTTAAAAATCTTTCCTGGTGCCCCTTCAGACAACCAAAACTACTTTCAGGGAACGTTCCCCTACCTGACAGAAAACCTTCCCGGACATTCCCGGAACCCAAAAATTGTTACTGGGGAAGTGACGAAAGAGAGTTGCAGAGATCTCTGTGTTTTCGTTACGCTGAAGAAAAGTGAAAATTTGTGGAATGGTACCAATAAATTGGGTCGTTATAGTTTTATTGAGAGTTTTTTTTTATGTATCCCTGATATTCCCCAACTGGTTGTCATCATTTCAAGCCTAATGGAGTAAGTTGTTACTGTTCGTTTTTGTAGCAGATGAACTTATTAGATCAGTCTATGCCAATAATTACTTAATTAATTCATAAAGACTTAATTAAGTTATTAGCGAGCTAACACTAGCAAGCTATAGTTTTCTATTTAGACATTGCAGGCTGTAATGGTTGAAGAGACCAAAAATTAGCACGCTTACTCTGACATACTGAACTGCTGTAGAATCCAAAATTGCATTTGTTGGTATCATGAATGATTACAGACAATATTATGACACAAGGAATCATTTTAATTTAATATTACAATGTATGAAGATAAAAAAAAATGACGTTTGTTATGAAGAAAGATACTTGACGTATGCAGTGGCGAGTTGACTGCTTTGCCGGCCCACATGATAACCGAGCCTCACTAGACCCCAGTACAGAATCTCTGTACAGGTATAGCTTGCTAGGCTACAAGACTGCACTAAATAATGAAAAGCACACATCATTATGACTACTGCTTGTTTTCAGTGATGTTTGGCCGTTCTTAGGACACCAAATCTCCAGGTGTTGTGAAATACACTGGACATCTACTGTAGATCCTCTTAGTTTATCGTTCAAACGTATTCATCAATGCATGGTGTTGTTTATTATCCCTTGCTTAAAGTGAACCTGTCATAATTTCTCCCTAATGCCCATGAAGTGTATTTCAAAATAGTATATAAAAATAATGGTAAAAGATAAAAGATGTTAAAGATGTTGTTGTTATTTTTCCAAAGGGGGCATTTTCTTTTATGCAGCGGACAGTTTGGACTCCAATGAATTAGTAGATGCCTTTGCTTCTCTTATAACTTCTGATGGGAATTTAACACATCAGGCAATCCAGGTCGGGAGTTTTCGTTTTTCAGTCATACTCAGAATCTTGTAATGTTTTTTGCTTTTTTTCCACAAACCGCTGCTGAATTATGGGGGAAAAAGCATTACCACAATTATTTTGGTCATTCTTAAAATCTAAATATAACTTGATTGTTGTTAAAATGTTAGTCAGTAATTTGGTTTTGAAGCATTATTAATGAATGACAAAAACCCAAAGATGGATTAAACTTTACCTACACTCTAACTGTTCCAACACACCAACAAAAAAAATATTGGCTCAGTGTGCACTGCCAGTCTATGACTGTTGGATGGTAGACTACATACTGTACACACGTAACCAGGCTGGCATCTATATTAACAGAGATTTTAAAACTGTGGTTTGTGCCTTTTCACACAAACCACATATTTTTAGAAGATGTGTATATTGTACATGTATGTAGGCCTACATAACCTTTGTGGTAACCCTAGGTTTCTATGAAGCCAGTATTCATAGAGCATTATAAATGCATTCATAAAAGTTTATAATGCATTCATAAAGGCTTATAATTACTGACATTACAATTCATAACTGATTATGTTCTCATGACTGTACTCATAAGGCATTATATTGTCATCATATAAACCTTTATAACTTGATGTATCACAAAGCATTATAACCTTCTTTGAACTTTTGGTACCACTTTACTTAGTGTCTGTTATGGTGCCTTGTTAATTTTCACGAGTAATTATGTGCTCATCTTAGGGTATGCACTGAGCACTTGTAACTCGTCATTATGCAGCATGAACAAATTGACATATAAAATAAGGTGACCAGATTTCTTTGAGGAAAATCGGGGACATTTTGGCGTTCAGCGAAAAAATTAACATTAAAATCTCAGTTTTTTTCCCGTCACCACATTTGACATTATTGTGGTTTATCCATGGCCTAGGAGGCCTTCTTTTCTCCTATATTACAATTAGTGTTGGCACCTTTGTCTGCTCGCAGTATCTGAATGTTTTCATTCTAAACTCACTATTAGGCCCTAGGATAAAAGACAGGAACTTTCCCACAAATTTTCAGACAGACTGAAGTGTTATCATTCTGGATGATGCATTATGTTGTGTATTCGGTAACACTTTGCGGTAAGGGTACATGAATTATCATGAATTCATGCATGATTTCATTCATGATTCATGCATTACTTCATCTCTGAATATCTAATGACTCATCAGGTATTAGCATGAATTCATTGTTTATCATTAATGACCTCCTGCTGAAATAGCAGATGATCTTAAGCATTAATTACTCTGGGTACATCATCATGAGTCATGACTAATTACACATGATCATGATGTTTTTGTTCAAAAGAATTTGATATAATAAAAGTACTTATTTAGCCTACTTTGGCCTAGTTCCTCATATCTATCCCATACATCAACTAAATTTTACCAATTTAACCATGTCAACACTTTAGTTGAGGGGGCACAAACATGATGAATTCATCATGATCATGCTAATAATCATGACTCATGCTAATTAATCATGACTAATACTTAAGATCATGTGCTATTTCAGCAGGAGGTCATTAATGACAAACAATGAATTCATGTTAATTCCTGATAACTCATTAGACTTTCAGAGATGAAGTAATGCATGAATCATGAATTTATCATGAATGAAATAATGCATGAATTCATGATGATTCATGTACCCTTACCGCGAAGTGTTACCGTGTATTCTGTAGGCTATGCTAAAGCAATTCTAGGGTCTGTCACGAGTTGTAGGAAGTGGTAGGATATAGACCTTTTTACCATTTTAAATGTGGGACCCACCTGTCTGCACATAGCCTATCTATATGTTTGTTCCAAAAATGGGAAATAACCCAAGAAAGATTATTGCAATAATGTAGGCCTATCTACTGAAGCCATTACTTCGTTTGTCATTAAAATATCAACAAAGTAACACATTTTTTATTTCCTTTTTTATGCTGTTGCTCTTTTAAGAAAAATAAAATAGCCTACTCTCCTGTGTCTCGTCTGTTCTCGTTGGAGAGAGAGAAGATAGATGCTACTTAGCCTATTAGATCCTACCTATTTACTGAAATTAGCTTTGACACCTAAACTGTTTGAGAAAGATAGCGCTGAAATGAAATACAAGGCCTGACTTAAGTTGCGTTTGCTAAACCGGCAAATCGCGGTAAAATGCGCAAAATGTATTGTTGAGGAGAAAATAGTCAATTAAAAAGTTTGATGTTGAGGGAGAGTTTGTAAGCTTTCCTGGTCAGACAACCAAAAAGAGGGAAGATCCAATCAAAACTGGGACAGGTCTAGCCATGGATTAAAACTGTAACTCAGCTGCACCTGGCTGGGTATTCAGTTTTTTTACAAAATCGGGGACATTGTCGGGGACAGGTGCAGGCGGGGACAGGTCATCAAAATCGGGGTCTGTATTGTATGACAATTCATGTTTTAAAGACTTATAAGATAACATTATAATGCTTTATGAGTATACACATGAGGATGTATAAACAGTTATGAACACTAATGTCATTAGTTATAAGACTTTATGAATGCATTTGTAATGCTCTATGAATACTGGCTTCATAGAAAGTGTTACCAGTCTATCCATAAAGCATTGTAAGCACACATTCATAAAGTCTTATAACTAATGACATGAGTGTTCAGAATTGTTTAAATACATTCTCATGACTGCACTCATGAAGTATTATAATGAACTTTTAAGCCTTTAAAACTTGAAGTGTCACAATATTTTGATGCTTCAGTTTGATCATTCTTTCTATGTCCGATATTTCATTCCACTAAATGGCGAGTTACAAGCGCTGCATGCTCAATGTGAAGTAAGATAAACATGTAATTACTCATGAAGATTAATAAGGCACCATTAGAGACACTAAGCTATGTGGTATGTTTCGTTATATCAAAAGGCCAAAGAGGCTTATAAATTATAATGCTTTGTATTGTGACACTTTAAGGCATGGGCATGAGAACATTATTAGCAGTTATGAATTCTAATGTCAGTCGTTATAAACCTTTATCAAATGCATTATAACCCTTTATGAATGCATTTAATGCTTTCTGAATAGCTATGGGTTCATAGAAGGTGTTCCCACAATTGGTTTATGATTAAACTTTAATCATTATCATGTAAAGGAAATAAAATAATTTTGTAAATGTATACTGCACATCATAGGAATAATATACTGTAGGGCCTCGGAACGTCAAAGCTGAACATGATCACCCTATGATTCCCTACAGCTTGAAAGCTCCGGGAAGATTACAGACCTTTTGTTTAATGGAACATTTTCTGTGGACTGGACTGTTGGAGCTGGAACAGCTGTAACCATTGTCTATGAAGAATCAGGCTATCATCCCAAAGTATTCATCCAAAGTCCAAAAGGAGAGATTTTCAATAATTCTCATTTCAGCCATGACCTCCCTGCAAAGACCTTAACTTGGAAAATTCCAGAAATTGCAGAGGTAAAGTTTTAGTGAACAGCTGGAGCATTTCTTTTTATTCAAGTTGTTCAAACTAATGGAACATGTAAAACAGTAGAGATAAGATGTTTACTTAACCTGGCGATGCCATCTTACGTACCTCCGCTAAACATTTTACCTCCGTATGTAGTCTGGACCAAGCCCCCCTAGCTGCCTTTCCCTCGGTTACTCTACGGTTTAGAGTGATGTCTCAAATTTTTGTAGTCCTACAGGATAGGTTTGTTATCATCCTCACCCCCCCAATTTCGAATTACATTCACAAAATTGGTACATGACATTAGCATCCATGATCTTGAGGATTTATTGCCACTACGATGTCAAAATAGATCAGAACTGGCCAGAGATCTGTTAATACTGAAAGCAAAAGTTGTAGGCGTGAGAGCCAAGCGAGAGAATACGTCATATCCAAACGGAAACCTATTGCGTTGGGCCAGACTGTATGACATACAGTCGCTTTCGCCCAGGCTAATGTTTACTAGCTTTTACACAAAAATAAATCAAAGAAAACACTTTAGTGCATATTGAGTCAATACATTACCATTATGTATTCAATCCCAGATAGCAACATGCTCTTAGTCCACTGGTGTTTTTGCTTGTCCATTCTATATAAAACATAGTGCAACTAGACCTCCGCCAAGGCAATGTGGTCACAGACACAATATACATTCCAGATCATGTTCTGGATCACCGATCGCCACTAAAATCAAATCCAAATCCGTGCAGTACTTTTCGAGTTATCCTGCTGACAAACAGACAAACAAACAGACAGACAAACCAACACAACCGAACATAACCTCCTTGGCGGAGGTATTAAGCAAGACAAAGGAGACTTGAGTGTGCGCAATACTTTCTCTCTTCATCATGTCTTAGCAGCACCGCAAAAGATGTACATTTTCTTATTTTGAAGAATAAGAAATACTGTACCAAATATGGCAAAAGAGCAGCAAATCACCAGAGAATTTCTGAGCAAAAAGCCAGTGGACCTCAAGAAGCCTTGCTATAAGGGTTGTGAACCTGCATCATTGTTGTAACTTTCCCCAGCTTGGTGAATGGCACTATGACCTATATAATGACAGTCCAAGACCACAGGCAATGGCGATCACAGTAACAACCCGTGCTGCCAGTGCGGATGTGGCCCCCATCACAGTGAAAGCCCACATGAGCCAGAAGTCTTCTGATGGGAGCAAAGCCATGGCGGTCTATGCAGCTGTCACTCAAAAGGGATTGCCAGTCATAATGGCTGATGTCACAGCCACACTTGAGTCCGATAGCAAGCATGTGGTAACGCTACAGTTAGAGGATAATGGTGCAGGTAAATGCAGACAAAAACATCTAAAAAGCTAATCATGTTTGTGAGTGATGTTGGTGCTTACAGTATGAATCATCTGAGCACACATATCTCCCATACCAGGTGCTGATGCCTTCAAGCATGATGGTATCTACTCAAAGTATTTTACGGATATGCAAAAGGGAAGATACAGCCTGAGGGTTAGGGTAAAAAACAAGGTCAGCACCAGGATCTCCACACACAGACATGGTGGAGCACCTTACATCCCTGGATATGTGGTCAATGGTAAACATTGCAAAAATGGGTTATGCACACTATATTTGCACTTAACATATAAAGCACAAAATGTAACAGAATGGAAACATACACATTCATAATTGATGGTGTGTTATTTCTAATCAGGCCAAGTGCAGATGAATCCCCAAAGCCGCCTGTCAATCATCAGCCTGTAGAAGTTGGGAGCTTCAGCAGGACAGCCACAGGAGAGAGTTTTGTTGTGGATGTACCTCCAGGGTATACTCCAGCATTTCCTCCCTGCAAGATCACAGACCTGAAGGCCTCACTAGAGGGAGACAACGTCACTCTCACCTGGACTGCTACTGGAGAGAACTACGACGAGGGAACTGGTGAGATACCCTTCCCAAACACAGTAAACTAAGTAACACATGTGGCCCGTAGAGCTATTTATTCCGGCCTGTGGACTGGAGCCTTCCTAAAATAGCATAATTTCTCATTTAGCCAAGGCGACTTAGATTATAGGCTTGAATTATCAAATTTGTTGTATTCATCAAATACAGATTCCTCCCTTCTAACCTTGCATATTAACATTTCCTCTGAAGAAAATGGGGCTACTTGTTTGAGACTTGTCAATTTACCGGCATTAACCTGTTGACTTTTAACACCCAGCCTATCAGTCAAAATCTAAAACCCAATGTGGCCCTTCGCCCAAAATAATTGCCCACCTCTGCAGTAAACCATTAATCTTCTTTCCTGTGGATTTGCCAATTTATGGATTATACATTTTCCATGACTTCATTAATTAAAGTTCATTGGATATAAGTAAAGACGCCCTACTAACAGAGAGCACTCATTGTAACTAATTATATTATTTCCACAGCCTCCCGGTACCATATCCGCTGGAGTAAAGATTTGGGTTCATTGAGAGATGACTTTGACCAGGCTCAGGTTGTCAACACATCAGCGCTGTCACCACAGGAAGCCGGCTTCACTGAGGAATACTCATTCCTCCAAACCAGTTTCAATATTACTAACGGCACTCAAGTCTTCTTTGCCATTACAGCAGAAAATAGCAACTCCCAAAATAACAAATCAGAATTATCAAACATTGCCCGTGTGGTGAAATTTGAAGCTCCACCTTCTCCTCCTCCTCCTAAAGTCAATCTAAATGTAATAGCAATAGCAGTGAGTGCCACAGTGGCTGTCATTGTCTTAATAATTGGAGTAGTTGTTTATATGTAACAACTGCGAAGATGTAAAGAAAAAAAGAAGTAAATAATAATTAATAAGAAAAACATTTGGGTATTTTGGTTGCCTTTCGAACAGAGATGTCAAATCTAGTCCAGATGGTAAAATATGAACTCCCAGTGGCAGTACCCAAGGGCACTAATTTAGTACCAATAACAGTGAGTGCATGGTTTCCCTAATTGCAATAGTTCTACATGTATGTATTAGGTAAATTGCTAGCTAATTGCACATAGCAGTGTACAGTGTCCATCATTGTGGTAATAATTGGACTAATTTAATTTCCAAATACTGTAACTCTGGCAAAAATACAAGCAACACATAAATAAACTGCAAAATAAAAGAAAAATATATGGCATAATTGTCTGTGCCAATTTGATTATAATAGCTCATTACAGGCACTGAAGGATAGTCCTATCAATTTGTTTGAAGTAGCTGAAGATGGTGCATGCCAGCAGCAGTGGAGTTGTACATATTATGTGAACACAATATGATTAATTTTTTAAATGTTTATGAAAGAATTGTTAAATGTTTTTAATACCAATCATTAAAATATTATTACTATTCATGAATAGCAATTTAAATTTTACATTGAATAAACATCAGCAGTTCCATCTAGTGCAACATCCTGTCCTGTTCTTTGTGCTCTTATTTTAGACTAATTCATAGCCACGGTATTTTGCTTGGTCCATATGTGGTCTGAAACGGACGTCTATAGACGTCTTTATTTGGTTGGTTGATAGGTGGTCTGAAATGGCCGTCCAATAGACGTATTTATTTGGACCGAATTGGACCTGCCAAGCAAGACCAATTTTCCAAGTCTATTTTTGGGTTGGATGGCCATGATGGACTGAGGGTATTTAGCCTACATTGACATCTATAGACGTTGTGTGCTTGGGGAATATGGCATTGAAATGATGGAACATGTATGTATGATTTGTTTCTAATCTCTTGAATAACAATCCTGACATTGCTAGGTTGGGTTGCATCCAATCAGTAAACACTGTCACACAGTGAACTTTAAACAGTTGGAGTTCCCCTTCTCTCAATTGACCTGCATCACCTGAATCACCTGCATATTGTTGTAAATCAGATTGCATGCATAACTGCAACTGCTCCATAAAACAAAATATCCCTGTGACATTTATGGACCTTTATCTCCCTTCAGAACGCCATTCTCTTCTCTGATTGGCTGCTAGGTGGCCATTAATTCCAGATAACCAGCTACTTTGGAAGTAATTCCACAAAAATAACTCATCTAATAACTGATTACCGTTCCATATGAATGCAGTGTTCCACCCCAAAACCCGTCCCAGTGCAATTAGGTGTTTGCTTTAGTTCCTACCCCGTGACATTTATGTGAAAACAGCAAGAAACATAGCCTGGGAGTTCCCATGCTCCTTTGCACGCTTATTTCATTTCACTCTGCAGAGCAACATGGTGACCATGGCCGTTTTTCTCGCCTGCTTTCGGTATCCAATCGCAGAACAAAAAGGGATTTGTACGGCCCTCGATTGCATTTTACGTCACGTGGTGGCTCTGGTATTGGCTCCGAGGTATGTACAGACGCTATGATAGACATTCGTAGCGGCCAATAAACGGCTATGGACAATTGTCAACGATGCTTCCGCTACGAGAAATGCAATAGGCAGGTCCCCAGACTAAATATCATTTGTGATTTTAGTTTGGCTTTCGCCAGGCTAAAGAAACATGTGAATTGTATGGCTACTGAAGAACCACAATTTGTTAATAGTAGAGTTTTGAAAATGTTGTCAAAGATCGGACAGAAGATGACTATTACAGTGTATCTTATCTTATTTCAATTGTACATGGTCTAAAACACCCTAATAGACACACATCCGGGAGTCAACCTATCTAGGTCAAACCAATAAAAGTATGGCCACAACAACTTAGGCAGTTTGTTCCTCCTCTGAACTTTAGACATTTAGAGTCTTAAGTGCTGTCTAATAAACCATTTCTTGTAGACGTTTCATAGCCATGGGTCTGAAAACATCAGGATTGCTGTTTCTCATCTTTTCTTATTCGGTTGGAATACACCTGGATGGAAATGGTTACACTGGTGTTCTCATTGCCATCAACCCTGCTGTCCCTGAGGAACCAGATGCATTTAAACTCATTATTGAGGTACATGAAAAAGCTTGTTACTTAATGTTTCTTAATATGACGTTAACAAAATGTAACTTTTCAGCTATTTTATTTATTTGGGTTTACTCTCTACTATTTCAGGATATGTTAAAAGATGCATCAGAATATATATTCAATGCTGTTGGGAAGAGGTTTTTTTTCAAAGAGGTGACTGTACTGGTTCCTTCAAACTGGACCACTAAGGATTTCTTTGAAAAGGCGAAGACTGAGAGATATGACAAGGTATGGAGAAAAATGCCTGAAATGCCTAAAGATTAAATATTAATATTTATATATTCATGTTTCTCAAAGGAATAACATTTATCAAACAATCATTGGAAACCAAATAAAATAAGAGAAATCCACATATCCAATTTTTTTTTTTTTTCCTCAGGCCAATGTCATTATTGATGAGCCTAATGAGGCATATGGAGATGAGCCCTACACTCTCCAGTATGAGCAGTGTGGAAAGCAGGGCCAGTACATCCATCTCACCCCCAACTTTCTACTAGATGACAAGTTTGTTACAGTCTATGGAAAGAGAGGTAAGTCTAGTTGCATTGACTATTTTTTAAAACATCTCTTGTTTGGGACTATCCAGGGAAGGATCAAATAATGTACAATTTAATTCTGAAAAATCTGCATCTTGGTGGGATTTTCCTTCATTTACAGGTAGAGTTTTTGTGCATGAATGGGCTCATCTGCGCTGGGGTGTATATGATGAGGACAGTGATGAAAAGCCATTCTACTGGTCTACAGATGGTACAGTTGAGGCAACAAGGTAATGGATATTTAAAAATGAGTGCAATTTCCCTGTAGACATAAATGAGACATTAATTTGGTACAGATTGTTTTTGTGTCAAATGTGAGATGTCCCACTTTTATAACTGGATAATGTTCTTTGCAAATGCAATTTTCATCAATCTTTTTCCAACAGCTACTGCCTAAATTGATAGTTTGATGCCGTAGCCCTGTTGTACATGCAAACTTAATAATATAATAAACATTCGTTAACATTCAAAATTAAAAATGACTTAAAAATATATTGAAACATGTAGATGCAATTTCCACATCTTCTAGCCCTTTTCCCACAGAATCATGCTCATACGCCAAGATGCCCCACACGTCACAGAGCATACTTTTCAAATGCATTTGCTGATTTTTATTAAGGATGTTTTTTTTTTATTCTATGCAACAAAGCGTGGTTTTTCATTATACTCTCTCATTGACTTTCAATATGTCATTCACTCTACAACATTGATATTATTGCTATTTTTTATTCTATAACTCAGTGGTTAATTTAAACCCTTGTGACAAGGGTGGAGCATGAATACATGTGATCCTAAAGAGGATTGCTGTCAGAATATCAATTGGCCAAGAAGTACATTAGATTTAATGAAAGAAAATATAAAAAAAAACACACATTGGTAAATCTCAAAACAAAGATTGTTTGCATGTGTGGAGGAACCGCTTGTAAGCTTGATAAGGTATGGCATCAGTAGATCTATTGACCAAGGACCATAATAGGCCTATCTAGTGAAAATAGGTTTTTAGATTATAGTCAATTAGAAAAAGTTTTATTTACAACAATGAACATCAACTGAGAGGAAGCATTTAAATTTAAGCTCATTTTAGCTTTCATTACTCATGGTAGCCTATTCAAGCATGATATTGCTTTAACGGAGATGTTGGCGTGGTGGAATATAGTGGTCAAGTCACCAACTGGCAGCCGCAGTCCGTTTACTTGGGTTTGATAATCTGGCAGAAAGTCTACTCTGCCATGTGTATAGCTCTGTTTTCCAGCTTGTCTTCATATAGTATTTTATATATGCTATTTTATATATGCTGTGTGATAAAAGTCCCAGGGAGCCAACTGTGATTTAGACTTTTTAACTCTAGGAAAATTATGCATAAGCTCCATTTTGACTTACTATTTTATTTTTCACTTCAGGTGTAGCAGAAACATTACTGGTTTACAGTGCACCTTTGGAGACTGTTCGCGTTGTCTATCTAACACAACGACTGGATTGCCCAACAGTGACTGCATGTTTGCACCAAATAAATCCTCAGATGCAAAAGAGTCGATAATGGCTTTTCCCAGCTTAGATAGTGTAAGTTAACAAGATACCATTTTGTGTGGAAAACTTTTGCAATGCCAAGATATTAAATGACATTAAATTGCAGAGCCTAGATATTAAAATTAGTAGTGATTTAAATTAGGTGTAAATTTAACTTGCATGTGAAAAGGTAGAACTGTAAAAGAGCTATGCCTATTTTCTGAATACAACACATACCATGAATAAATCACAAGGCAATGTTTTATGATTTTTAAATCTTGTGTTTTAGTTGTGTGTTCAATTTAAGGAGAAATCCGGTGTGATAAGGACTACAAGTATATTGCACCATCATAAAAAGTTCCAACATTTGTCGGGGAGAAAAATTGACACCTTTGTGCAGGCCGGAGAAGACCGCTTGCTAGTTGTAGCTTCGGGGTGCATCACCAGGTGCAAGTGTCCAAATTGCTGTTTTACACCTTAAAACAGGCTCAAAGTAGCCCCATACTTTGTCAATAGTATAATGGCAGTTCCAACATTTAAATCGAGGCATTGAAAGCTTGCAGTTAGCTACTTACCACCTAGCAATATGCCCCTGGAAGCTACAACTATCAAGCGGTCTTTTCCCGTCTGCACAAACATATCAACATTCTGCTCAGGAGCGGTTTCTGGCATGGGCGATATGGGCGGTCGCCCAGGGCGGCATCGTCGTGAGGGCGGCATCACGGGCACTCCGAAGTTTTTTTTTAATTATTATTGCGCACACGAGCGCCGAAAATTACAATCGCGAGTGATCCGGTTTTGCTTCATTGTCTTTCGGAAGCTTTGTTACTGGTATATCTGCGCCTACAATAGAAGTATTTGGTATCAAATTAAAGTAGACATCCAGGGGCATGCATTGCATTGCATTGGCCTCCTGTAATGTATTTGCTTGAGAATTAGGCCGTTCAATTTCAGTGTAAAGCTCGCCCCCATTTTATAATATCTTTATCTGGTGTTATAAACTTAGCTGCTGGAGTTCCATCTTATAACCAAGAGCTCAAAAAATACAACTAAACCAAAACAATCACTACACATTATGATATAGACCATAATGTGTAGTGGGGAGGGATAAGGTGCCAGATAAGGTGTTCGCCCAGGGCACCAAAGAGGGTAGGACCGCCCCTGATTCTACTCCCTGGCAGACGTTCAAACTTTTTATGATATTGCAATACACTTGCAGTCCTTATCACACCAGCATTCTCCTTTAAAAGCCAAATAAAAAAGCAATTGTTTATTTCAAAGATTAATTTATATTAGTGCTGGCAAAATTAACTGATTAATCACGTGATTAATCCAAAAAATTTAACTCGGATTAAAAAAATTAACTCAGATTAATCCTGATGGATATGGTTCCACTTTCATGGCATGTATTATGTTAAATTTCAGATAGAAAATGTAACGGTTATCAAGTCAAACTATACAAAGATTATGGCCTAGCTCCTGACGGTCCAACAACATGTTTGGGGAATCCTTTGGGGTAGGGGACAGGTGTGAATTGCCCCATTTGAGACGAACAAAGCCAACTATTCAGTATCAGGACCTTTACAAGGCAAAATAAGGATCCAATATACCCTAGCATCCAAATTCTTACTGGAGGAAATGAGTTGTGATTAAAAGTGATTAATCACGATTAATCTTTGAAAAATTTGTGATTAATCAGATTAATTTTTTTAATCGTTTGACAGCACTAATTTATATATTAGAATATTTATTTGATTGTGCGACTGAAAGTATCTGTGCCCCATTCTGTTACACACACTATCCTGAAACAGTGAGCAACCTGCTGCTAGCCTACATCTTTTAAGAAGTTGAAGGGATATGCTTCATCCAGCCAGTGTCTCCGTCTGATGGTAGTATTTTTAGCCTCAGATTAGCAGTACAGTATCAGTACAGTATCATTGAACCCCTTATTTTCATTATCATCTCACCCCATTTAGATCTTGCTTAAGAATGTCTATAATTTGGGCATTCATCCTATTTAAAACTTGACTCTTTGGTAGTCATAAAGTACTCCTAGACAGACAAAAAATTAAATGTTGCAATTTCCTAACCTGATATGACAAGGAACTATACTCTAATCCAGCATAAACATCAAAGAACAGTGGCTTGGACAACTTGGTCTATGGCTTGAACTACTTGCACTTAGGGTTAAATATACAGTCATTGACTTACACAACTCAATCTTAGCAGAAACGGTCAGATGGTGGATGGCTGAAAGTTTAGAATGAAAAATAATCACAAATTGTCAAAAGTGTCACTGCTAGGTAAAATGATAGTCGTTAATATGAGCAGTGTCCGTTGAACAAGCAATATTTGAAGTTGCACAAGCCTTGTTGAGAGAGATGGCATGGGTTTGACAATAAGCCTACCAATGATTGAAGTGAGATGTTGCACCCTCTTGTGTGTGCATTTGAGCTTCATGGTGTAAATGCAATATTTCCATGTTTCAGGTGGTAGAGTTCTGTTCCACGGAGACTCATAATGCTGAAGCCCCAAACAGACAGAATCAGATATGCGGTAACAGAGCAGTTATGGACGTCATCCTCAACAGCTCTGTAGATGCAGGAGTCAATCAATCATCTATCACAAACGTTCCACCGACGAGCCTGAGATTTGTACAACGGGCAAGGCAGGCTGTGTGTCTCACCTTAGATGTGTCTTTAAGCATGTCGGTAAGACATCAACTCATTTCTTTTACAAAGGTGCATACCCAAGACGAAAAAGAGCTTATAGGGTCTGAAAGTATCCAGTATGCAGAATGAAGTTTGGAGGAACTTTGAGCTTCGGCAATGGTGGAAATTATGGAGGTAAGCTACAGTATTCAACTCAGACTATGATATGCTGATTGACTCCAACGTTAAGCCTGTTCGTAGCCAATTGGTTAACTACCTCTTAATAGCTTTAAGGTTATAATCAAACAATAAGCACCTTTCTTTGCAAAAAAAAATGTTCAGTGAGTCTAGCAAAGTAATGTCTTGACTGTCAAGTGGTGGAGGCTCAGGCAGCAAGCTCATTTTATTAAGTTATTGTTCTTCCACGCGTTTAAATATACATAATTATTCTTCCTCACCCATTTTTGTGGCACCCTCCTCCTCCCGGGGCATTTGAGCTAGAGACACCCTTTCACCTCTCATTTGTGCGTCCTGTAATGCAGATGGTTGCTTGTTCAGGGATTTTTGATACGACTTGTCGTTTTCGCGTTATTTACGTTTTTCGACTCAATTTTTTCCCATTGAAATGAATGGAGAAGCCCCGAAAAAATTGTGTTTTTCCATCTGTAGCCCAAACCGTAAGGTGTAAACTCATGAAACTTGGTACACTGATACAGGGTTAGACCATGATTCATGTAACCAAGATGCATGCTGGTACCTCTCACGCTCTAGCGCCACCAACTGATCAAAGTCGTAATTGCGTTCATGCGCGTAACTTTTGATCAGTATGTCAAATTTTCATGAGTCTGGTCCTGTTGGAATCCTTGGAGCTAGACGAATCCAACGCACCCTGTGACGTCATTTTCCGCAATTTTGAATTTTGTGAAAAGTGAAAGTAAAAGTGAAAGTATTTTTCGTGACTCTCTCATACGTCAAAGCGTTCACCCGTGGCAGCCACTGACATTCGACTGCAAAGCCGCCAAACAGGAAGTGAGCTCAGATCTCAGAATTGCTATGATATATCATGACCATATTTGGTGGCCTGCCGTATGGGACCATCCAAAATACCCTCATAAAATTTGGTGGTATTTCACCTCTAGGGAGCACCACAATTAGCAAAAACATGTATCTCATGAACGCTTTGATGTATCTGGACCATATTTGGTAGTATGACTTTGGACACCATCCCAACTGGGCTCCTTTAATTTGGTGTCATTTGGCCACCAGGGGGCACCACAATGGCATCATAATTGAAAAAATTATTAATTTTTCTAATATCTCAGGAACACTTTGACATATCGCACTCATATTTTGGGGGAATCATTTTAAAAGTGCTCTCCTCAAATTTGGTGTCATTTGCCCTCAAGGGGCGCCATAATGAGCAAAAATGTGTATCTCAGAAACACTTTCACGTATCAAGATCATGTTTGGTGGGATGCCTTTGGACACCATCCAAAGTGCCCCCTCAAATTTGGTATCATTTGGGCAATAGGGGGTGCCACAATGACAAAAAATAAGTTTTTGTCATATCTCTTTGCTCTTCTGATGCCCTATCTCGGCGTAACGATCTGCCTTGCGTCTAAACACGGAGCTTGTTGGCACAGCGTGGCGGGTCGCCATGGCGGCGCATCGGGGCAAGCACACTTCTGCATTTTCTCCGGAAATGCATTCTAGTTATTCTTCTTCACCTGTTTTTTGTTGCCCCCAAGGGTCCCAGGGCATTCGAGCTAGGGACACTGTTTCACCTCTCATTTGTCCGTCCTGTAATGGAGAGGAATGCTTGTTCAGGAATTTTTCCTTCGCCTTATTGTTTTCGTGCTATTTATGTTTTTTGACGCAATTTTTTCCCATTGAAATTAATGGGGACGCTCCGAAAAAATACATTTTTCCATCTGTAGCCCAAACCGTAAGACGTAAACCAACTAAACTTGGTACACTGATAGAAGGTTGGACTGTGATTCATGTCACCAAGTTGCATGCTGGTACCTCTCACTATCTAGCGCCACTAACTGTTCAAAGTCGTATTTGCGTTCATGCACATAACTTTTGATCCGTTGTTCGGATTTTCATGAGTCTGGTATCAATGGAATCCTTGGAGCTAGACGAATCCAACGCACCCTGTGACGTCATTTTCCGCCTAATTAGATTTTCCGCCATTTTGAATTTTGTCAAAAGTGAAAGTAAACTGACCCTGGCCACGTAGTTAGTCCGATTGTCATGAAACTTGACACCCATGATCTAGAGACCATGTCGGATAAGGAGGATTTGTGGCGCTCCCATACGTCAAAGCATTTGCCAGTGGCATCCAATGAAATTCGTCTGCGAAGCTGCCAAACAGGAAGTGAGCTCAGATCTCAGAGACGCTATGACATCTCAAAACGATATTTGGTGGCATGACATAGGGGACCACCCAAAGTACGCTCATCAAATTTGGTGGCATTTCGCCACTAGGGGGCGCCACAATTAGCAAAGAAATGTATCTCAAAAATGCTTTGATTTATCAGGCCATACTTGGTAGGATGACCTTGGACACCATCCCAACTTGGGTTCTCTAATTTGGTGTCATTTGGCCACCAGGGGGCGCCACGGTGGCATCAGAATTAGAAAAAAAAAACATTTCTCTAATATCTCAGGAACGCTTTGACATATCACACTCATATTTGGGGAGATCCATTTGGGTACCATCCAAAGTGCCCTCCCCAAATTTGGTGTCATTTGGCCTTAAGGGGGCGCCATAATTAGCAAAAACGTGTATCGCGGAAACACTTTCACGTATCAAGACCATATTTGGTGGGATGCCTTTGGACACCATCCAAAGTGCCCCCCTCAAATTTGGTATCATTTGGGCAATAGGGGGCGCCACAATGACAAAAATATGTTTTTAATATATCTCTTTGCTCTCTGATGCCCTATCTCAGCGTAACGATCTGCCTTGCATCTTGACGCGGAACTTGTCGGCACGGCGTGGCGGGTCGCCATGGCAGCGCATCGGGGCAAGCACACTTCTGCATTTTCTCCGGAAATGCATTCTAGTTACAATATTTACAATAACATATTTTGGGGGTATGTGTAAGTTCCTCGTCATATTGTGGGATTTTTTTGGGGTCTATGAGATTTCCAGTTCTATTATGGCTCTCGGCTCAGGAACGCAACACACTAGGAGTGCTGTCCTACTTTCTCTCCCTATTCAACGAAATCTGACTTTAAAAGAATTGCAGAATACAGCTTTGACCCCTACCCTCTCTCTAGCCCTTTTTAAACAAAAAAGTATCAAGGGATAAATTACTGAGGACTTACATCGTAAGTTTGTTGGAATAACACATGTTAACGCTTTATTTTACAGCATGTGAAGTTACTAGGTAACTAAGTAAGAACAACGTAACAAAATAGAACTTTATGTGTAGCATTGCCATAATTGCATAATAAGTACCGGTAGCCTATGGGGTAGCCTTGGTGCATTAGCCTATACAAAAGGCAGGGTTAAATGCAACTTCATTTTACAGCCTGCAGATCCAATAGTAGGATGTAGTTACTAGTAGTTTGGGGGTATTTGGGTAATTCCACTACTTATTCTTTATTGAAGCACAGTAATTCATCCCTTGATACTTTTTTTTATTGATACTTTTTTGTTACCAAATGCCCGCCCACTTCCTCAACTCCATAATGGGATAGGCTAACAATAGGAAGTACAAATGAGGATAATTATAATTTATTTTTGTGTGTTCATTTCAGACCAATGACAGAATATTGCGCTTGCAGCAAGCTGCAACCTTTTTTCTACGTGAAATCATTGAGGATTATGCCTACGTAGGTATTGTACAATTTAGTACTGAGCCTAAAATACTACAAGGCTTGACTGAGATTACAGGCAGTAAATCCAGAGAAGATCTTATCAGCATACTTCCAAAACAACCTGGTGGATGGACATATATTTGTAAGGGACTCCGTAAAGCTTTGGAGGTAAAATGCGTTCCATTTTTAGATTTGCAGTATTTTTTCTTGTCTTCACCTATTTTTATCTCAAGACAGAACCACACAATTTTCCCTGTACTTTTTAGGTACTAAAAACATTTGATAGTGCAGAGGGAGATGAGATTGTTCTTCTCACTGATGGTGAAGCAACAGACGCAGGCGACATAGAATCAGTTTGCATGCCTACAATGAACAGCAATTCTGTGACTGTGCATACCATTGCTTTGGGTCCGGATTCACACCCATCCCTACACAAAATGGCAAATGAAACGGGTAAGATGATAGGGTGCGAGGCTCCAGGGTGGAAAATATAAGTGTAGCATGGAGAGGAATTGAAAGGGATTCCCTTGCTGACTACTCCACCCCAGGAAAGGGGACCCACAGGAAAAAGGAAAGGCAGAGACGTGCATAAACAATTTATTGACACACACACTCACATGCAACATGCGATGGATAACTGTTAGCTAGATCACCAGGCGAAACGGACAGTAGAGGAACAGGCATGGGCCTACTGGGAGAATGACTCAAAACCACACAAGCACTTGAAATTACACACACACTCAATACAAATTGATGTTACATGACACAGTACAAACATAAGGCCTAAACTATTCTTGTTACTAGTTCCCAGTCTGGCGAACTGATTGTTACACGCGCGCACACACACACACACACAACAAAATAAGACATGTGCTGGTGCAGTTCAGGGCACTGACAGACCCAACTAGCAAACTGAATACAGGTACACGGTTAGACGATGGGTAGAAAACAAAAATAACAAATATGAAAATGATGAGGAGTAAAAAGCAGTGCCCGTTCTGCTTCCAAGTCACACCATTATCCAGGGGCAGAACAAGATGGAGAAGATGTTTACTGCTCCCAAACATACACCTGAGGAACACCAACACTGGTCGAAACGTGTTAAAATAAACTGGGAGCAACAGTGTGCGGAGCGTATCTCCTTTATTTTGATATTCCATTTGTTGTATTCATTAAATACACATCCCCCCTTTTAACCCCAAGGCCGTTTCAAGGTACCTTGGGGGCCCCAAGCAAACAGGTAATGGAGGCCCTTCACCCCCCATAAATACCTACATGAACCACATCGTTATAGTCTTCAAGCATCTTCAATGAAATTATTTGTATTGATCAGTTGTTTAACTCCTGTCAAAAGTCTTTTTTTTTTTATTGAAAAACACCACTAACTAATCTCCTAAAATGGTTAAACAGTCAATCTTGAGGGCACCTTTCAGCCTGCAACCCCATGCAATTGCCTGATTTGCCTGTCCTGTCGCAACGGCCCTGTTTAACCTTATATGTTAACATGTCCTCTGAATATAATGGGGCTACTAGTTTGAAACTTGCCAATTTACCGGCATCAACAGGTTGACTGCTAACAGCCAGCCAGTTAGTCAAAATCTAAATGCCAATATGGCCCTTCGGCCAAAATAATTGCCCACCCCTGTGTTATTGCACACCTGACCTAGGTGTATAGGACAGAGTCCGTTCTCAGGTTCAAGACTATTTTTGAGACCAAAGTAAAAATACTCCTACTGTGACTTGGTCTCTGCCCCCAATGGAGGAGAAGGACCCATAATGAGCAAGTTCTCGAGACATCTGTTTTTTTGTTCTTTGTTTTCCCAACAGATTTTTTACATGTTAATATTCACAAAATCCCCATTACTTCAAGAAAAAAACTCATTCAGTGAAGACAAGATGATCAAGAAGTCTGCAATAATTATGTTAAATTGAATGCAGACGTATTTTGATACAGATACATTGGCATCACCCCATGGATTGGAAGGGTCTATTGGTTGTGGTCAGACCTCGATCTTGAGGTTGTAAGGCTATCAGTAAAAAGTTTATGCAGAGAGGTTCAGTGGACAAAATAGTGGCAGACAGCTCGAATAGCATTCCTATAGACTTAGAAAGCCATGCCCAGTTTTGCCCCCTTAAAAAATTTCCCCAAGTTCAAGGAAGCATGGTCATTCATTTTCACCATTAAAACAGTTTAATGTTAGATGCTGAGGTTTAAAAATGGTTTAAAAGCACTTAAAGCTTCACTTGGTCTAACCAGCCAGGGGGTAGGTGATGACTGTGTAACATTCCATTCCAAGTAAAAAGGTGAATGAAAGAAAAAATACAAAGATACAAAACTATTGTTTTAGTGCCAAGTGAAAGGAACTTATCCCATAAGCCATTGTGAGCGATTTAAGTTCATGACCTAATGGTAGTTCACTGAGCCTCCACAGGCAATCGTTTTGTCCTGCCTTAGCAAGTTGGAGGTACGTTGTGTAGGAGATCAAGACTTTCACGCAGGACTATAACTGTTTAAGTATGTATTTGATCAGCAATGATGACAATGTTTTGTCCATGGATTTGAGACTTGGGACTTTGTTATTTGTAATAGTTTCTTGTTGTTTTTATTCAAAGGGGGGTCTTTCCATTATGCAAAGGACACCGTGGACTCCAATGAATTAGTAGATGCCTTTGCTTCTCTTATAACTTTTGATGGAACTTTAACACATCAGGCAATCCAGGTCTGGAGTGTTTGTTTTTTCACTCCGCCAAGGAGGTTATGTTTTTGGTCGCGTTGATTTGTCTGTCTGTCTGTTTGTCTGTCTGTCAGCAAGATAACTCGAAAAGTACTGTACAGATTTGGATGAAATTTTCGGACAATGTGTATATTGGGAAAAGCATGAACTGATTCCAATTTGGTGGCGATCGGTGATCCAGAACTTGATCTGGAATGTATATTGTGTCTGTGACCACATTGCCTTGGCGGAGGTTTGCGCTCTCTGAGTGCATTTCTAGATCAGTTATACATTACAAAGAATGTAAGGATCTTTTTACTTTTCCACAGCAGCCAAATCTTTTCCCACATCAACATTGTTTGTGATGTATAGCAATAAGGTGAAAGGCCTAACTACGCCACCCTGTGTCATGATGCCCAGGGGACATACAGTATTTATGAGATTACGACATCAACAGAAATCAAGATCTTCATAGGTTTGAACAAAGTGGTATAGAGATGACAATTCCAGTTGGTACACTTTCTATGAACCTTCAGTACTCATACATTATGCATTCATAAAGGGTTATGATCAATTCATAAAGGCTTACAACTACTGACATTATAATTCATAACTGCTTATATGTTCTCATGTCTGTACTCATAAGGCATTATAATGTCATCTCATAAGCATGTAAAACTTTAATTGTCACAAAGCATTATAATGCTTCAATTTGTTAATTGCCGTTTTACACGTATGTCCGATTGCTCATGCTGCATAATTGACCTATGGCTAAGCCACGCCCCCTCCACTCACTCGGACAAACAATCGGACATTAGGGTGACAGGCGCTATGTCAAGTGTTACAGTCAGAGAGATTTCTCTGAAGGTAATTGATGGCTTTTGGAGACACAAAAGATAATATATCATCTCGAAGTCATCAAAAGGGCTTTAATTATGCACTGGAGGATTATATTAATAATTTTGTCATTGAACAAGTCGATGAAAACTTAAGTTACATGCAACAATGTAAGGGTCCCAGTGTAAAAATGATAAACCTTATCTCGTTGCCATCACCATTTCGGACAAGATAGACGTTAATATTAGTTTAACAAGAGCCCTTTGGACAACCACAGTACTAAAACTAGACTATAAGAGACCAATGAACTCCCAGCAAACAAAGTTACATGATGAACAACGCAGCTAGGAGATAAAGTTGGGCAGAGACGTTGGCTAGCGCTAGCTAACTCTTGCTAACGTTAACATTAGTTAACGTTGATGTTGATGTTGTGGTTAACGTTAGGGACGTTAAAATAACTTTGTGTTTCTTTCCAGCAAAGTGACAATATGTTGGCTCAAATACGATGTTGACTTGCCTTAGAACAGATGTAGACATCCTTGTTAATTTTGTTCACGTTCAGTTAATGTTGTGGTCTGTCTGCTGCATAACTTTATCCAAAGCAGACCCTTATCTCGGTTTAGATGAGGCTTGGGAAAAGGCAAAAAACACACCCTGTCGCCCAGCCTCTCAGAATACCTAGTGTCTGAGTTGCTCTTGGCCCTTGCATACCGTTTGACCATTTAAAACTTAACATACCGTGAAAATACATATAAAACCGAACAAAAACTGGCCAACTGCAATGTATTTCAATGGACGTGCAAGCAGAGAATGTCCGAGTGTATTGGGAACTATGCGTACTGTGATTGGCTCATCGCGTTCGGGGGCGTGGTTTAGCCATAGGTCAATTATGAGTTACAAGTGCTCAGTGCATACCCTACAGCAGTGTTTCTCAAACTGTGGGGCGGGCCCCACTAGTGGGGCGCAGACACATGACAGGTGGGGCGTGAGACATCTCTTTTTGATTGACCGTTGTCTCACCATGCTCCCTGAATTCACAGCTATTTGTCAGATATGCACATATGACAGTAAATTTAGCTTTCCAATAGAGTTATTTGCTAGTTGCTGTGATGATTGGTCCGGAAGAAATTTGGCTTTGAATTAGTAACATGAAAATCCTAACATTGACCAAAATTGTGCGCAAATTGAGCCTTAAAGGTGGGGCGTGAAGGATCTCTCCTTTCCAAAGTGGGGAATGACAGAAAAAGTTTGAGAACCACTGCCCTACAGTAAGTAAAGTAAGATGAGCACATAATTACTCATGAAAATTAATAACCCACCATTGCAGACATTAAGTAAAGTGGTATATTTCCCTAGTATCAAAAGGTCAAAGAAGACTATAATGCTTTGTCACACTTCAATTTCTAAAAGCTTATACAACATTATAATTCCTTATGAGTCCAGTCATGAAAACATATAAGCAGTTATAAATTCTAATGTCAGTAGTTATAAGCCTTAATGAATGCATTATAACCCTTTTTGAATGCATTTATAATGCTCTCTGGGTTCATAGAGTGTTACCCTCGGGGTCTTATTTTAACCCAAGGTCGAACATTCGATGGCGAGAGACACGAGAGTAACACTGCCCATGGAATTGCCAACTCCCCTCCACCTCAGTCTGTTAATACATGACAAAAACATTTAGAGGCTTATATTAAAGGGGTGGTTCAGAATTTTCAGTGTTAAACCTCATTTCCAAGTAAGTCTGAGTGATATATGTCACTGGAGACCGTTTTCAACTCATTTCATCCAGTCCTTCTGTCAGCTACGTTCGCTGGTGCTCGGCTAACGCAAGTGAATGGACACTGCTAGCCTGGCAATAAAAGACAGTCTTACCCACTCTGCAGTCTCCCTTAGGCAAATGAATTACAGTAATTTCCCGCATATAAGCCGCATTGTGTATAAGCCGCAGGACAGTGTTTTATGCAAGTTAAATAAAACAAAACCATATCAACACCATATTAACTGCCAGTGGCGCCTCCAGGCGTACGGCTGTACGCACTGTGCGTACCTTCGGAGACAGAGAGAGAGAGAGAGAGAGAGACGCGCAAGCGAGAATCGGGCGGAGAGATTTGTCATTTGTCATGAGATTTGTCAAGTTCTGAAGTAGCCTACTGAAATGTGTCAATAGGCAAATTTATTTTTAGGAGTTGATAGGCTTGCATGGCCGTAGGCTACTTATCGACGACATGATGCGTCTATTTGTGATTAATGTTTTCATGTAGGCTATTCGCCTATTTTCTTTTGTTTGAAAGCTCGAGAAAAGCGAAAGGGGCTAGCCTTTTTGGCGAGTGCCCATGCCACGCCGATATCACTCTAGGCTATGCATTATAATAGTAATGTAGTGGGCACCCTTCTTTCGCGCGCCAGTGGAAGGGAAAAGGCTGGGGGAGAGGCCCTGTCCCTACACCGGGCAGCTATAGTGCAAGAAGTTGGTGAAGTCTAAACCACGCCAGTAATTCCTTCTAAATAAGCATACTTCATTCATAATATTGTTAATCCAACCCGACAATATCACAAACAATTTCCTGGGTTGTGCGAAATCTTCGCTTGCCTTAAAAACAACAGCATCGAAGCGCTTAGACCCAATTGATGCATCCATGATGTGTCCTCTACCTTCCACAGGATAGGCTGCTCACAAACCCAAATGAACTCTCCTATGTGAGAAACAGGAGTCTCCATTTTTCCAAGACACGTCCTTGCCATATAATGACAGGTTAAAAAAAAAAGTTGGTGCTCCCCATCAAGTAACGCAGTGCTGCCCGCGCGCATGTGTGTGTGTGAATGCAACAAAAGTTCACTGTCGAGTTTATCGTTCAGCTAGATAATGTTCATGTTAGTCAATGTTAAAATTCAATTTTTGTGCGTACCCTACAATTCAATCCTGCAGGCGCCCCTGTTAACTGCCCCCCTGTTTTAACCTCATAGCGGAAGAAATTTTGCAAAATCAATGTATAAGCCGCGGCTAATAGTCGGGAAATTACGGTAATATGCCAAGATACAATCATCTCTGAAGTACAACTACTCTTGAAAAGCGTTATATTCTGCCTACATTGTTCCCTGTTTGTCGCAAGGTGTGCAAGGCAGCGGATTGATATTACCTCGGCTACCTAGTTAGGTTTTGCCTTATCCCACTAACGCCAGGCTCTGTCTATCGTCATATTAGTCAAACAACTAACCTGAGCAAGGTAATATTCCGCTGCTGCTGAGATAGTCCCTCAAAATGTAATGTTATCATGGCGATTCAAGGGTAGTTTTTCTTTTACGATGTTTTTTTAATCAACACCGATGACCTGGCATATTAATGTATTTGCCTAAAGGAGACTGCAGAGTGGGTAAGACTGTTTTTATTGCCAGGCTAGCACTGTCCACTCACTTGCGTTAGCCTAGCACCAGCGAACTCAGCTGATAGAAGGACTGGATGAAATGAGTTGAAAACGGTCTCCAATGACAAATATCACTCAGGCTTTCTTGGAAATGAGGTTTAACATCGAAAATTCTAAACCACCCCTTTAAGCTGTGTCCAAACTGCTCCGACACCAACAACTAGTTGACTCAGTGTGGACTTAAAGTCAATGACAATTGGCTACGTACATAGGCGTACACAACCGGATATCTAAACGATTTTTTCAACGGTGGTTTCGCTTTTTCCCAAAACTCTCAAGTTACGTGTGTACAAGGGACGTTGCTGGGAGGCAATTTGTTTATGATCAAATTTATATTATCATATTAAGGGATATAATATTTTAAATATTGTACAGAACATAACAGAACATCATAGCTGAACATGATCACTCTATGATTCCCTACAGCTTGAAAGCTCTGGGAAGAAAACAGATGATTGTTTTAATGGCACATTCTCTGTGGACTGGACTGTCGGAAATGGAACAGCTGTAACCATTGTCTATGAAGTATCAGGATACCCTCCCAGAGTATTCATCCAAAGTCCAAAAGGAGAGATTTTTAATTATTCCCATTTTGACCATGACCCTCGTACAAGGACCTATATTTTGAAAATTCCAGGAACTGCAGAGGTAAAGTAAAGTTTTTACTAGCTTTCACTAAAATAAACAAAGATTCTGTCGCCATATGCTTTATCCTCTGGGTCAGTTCTTTTGCAGTCCCCTATTAGCTTGCCGCTATTTGTTTACAATTACTGTATGGTATGATGTTTCCTACAGTAAATAGAGAGAATAGACAAAAACTTTGATCTGAAATAGAGACTTCAGTCCCCACTACACTCCTCTTACGTAGTTAAATGCGCCTCAAAGGGTGCCCTTCCTTTTTGACTAAACAGAAAAATACCATATCTGGCAAAAGAGCCACCAGAGAACCATTGAGCAAAAAGTTAAGTATGTCTGTTCTAACTTTCCCCAGGTTGGTGAATGGCATTATGACCTATATAATGACTGTCCAACGGCACAGGCAATGGCAATTACAGTAACCAGCCGTGCTGCCAGTGCTGATGTGGCCCCCATCACAGTGAAGGCCCACATGAGCCAGAAAACTTCTGATGGGAAAAAGGCCATGGTGGTCTATGCTGTTGTCACTCAAGGAGGATTGCCTGTTATAATGGCAAATGTCACAGCCACACTTGAGTCTGACAAAGGGCATGTGGTACCAGTACAGTTAGAAGATAATGGTGCAGGTAATTGCAGAAAAAAACAATAACATCTAAACAGTTAATAATGTTTGTAACAGACGGGTAAGTATAGCCTATACAACATTCATTCACACAACAGCTGTCATAAATTGCTCACAAAGCATTCTCAAAAATTCCATAAATGCTGATGACAGCATGAGCATAACTTCAGTCCATGGGCAAGTCCAGTGACTGGAAATAAACTAATTATTAAGTGTTCAAATGAACACTGAAATATGTTCTAGGGTCCACAACTAATTACTGGTCAACTGTGGACAATGTGGTATGAATGTGGACATGTCATGAAGTGGTCATGAATGCTTTCATGAATGTGCTTTGTACGTACAGTACCTGTCAAGTATAGACTTCAGTGTTATCTTAAAGAGGAACTATGCAAGACCGTTTTTTACTTTCGTTTTGCGCTATAGGTTAATGCTCACATTTTCCGCCACAGAGCTCCTCCTTGCAGGCGTCCTTTTCCCAAAAGCTTAAAAGTATTGCTAACCAGTTAACACATTTGTTGTTTGCAATGCAATGGCCCATTCCCAACCAAATTAGCATATATGCGTTTGGGGAAAAGACCCAAGGACCAGCCGTTATGCGCCTTCATTTTCTCACATTTTTACCAATAGAGCTCCCCCTACAGCTCCCAAAGATTGTGCCATGGTCCACGGCACCAGTCTTGCATATCCCATTTATCCGCCTAGAGGAGCCAAAAAGTGTTGTAGGCCATCGCAATGACTCTTAACCTGCTAAATAAAAGTAAATTAAGCTAAAATTGTGGCATAGTTCCTCTTTAATGTCCAAAGTGCATGTGAAATGCTGAGTGAAGTTGGTGCTATGGAACTTCTTAGAGTGCACATATCTCCTATGCCAGGTGCTGATGCCTTCAGACATGATGGTATCTACTCTAAATATTTCATGAAAATGGAGAGCGGAAGGTACAGCCTGAAGGTTAGAGTAAGAAACAAGGACAAAGCCAGGATCTCTACACACAAACACAGTGGAGCACCTTACATCCCTGGATATGTGGTAGATGGTAAAGTGCAAAAATGGACTATTTAACAATTTAAAAATATATTTGTTTTAAACAGAAATACTATATGTATGTATATTATGTATACTTAATGTATGTTAATTCCCTAGATATGATTCCTATGCCTTATAAAGGCACTGGGAATCAATTATTGTTGTAGGAATGTTTGAAAAGATACACATTCATGACTGATGGTATGTCTCTCACCAGGCCAAGTGCAGATGAATCCCCCAAAACCTGTTGTTGACCATCAGCCGGTAGATGTTGGGAGTTTCAGCAGGACAGCCACAGGAGAGAGTTTTGTGGTGGAGTTACCTCCAGGATCTACAGGCCCTCCAGCATTTCCTCCAAGCAAGATCACAGACCTGAAGGCCACACTTGAGGGAGACAACGTCACTCTCACCTGGACTGCACCTGGAGAGAACTACGATGAGGGAACTGGTGAGATACCCTTCCCAAAAACAGTAAACCATTAATCGTCTTTCCTGTGGATTCGCCAATTTATGGTTAAACAATACATTGTACAATGTTTTAATTAATTAAAGTTCATTGGATTTAAGTAAAGACGCCCTGCTAACATTTTAAAGAGCACTCATTGTAACTAATTATGTTATTTCCACAGCCTCCCGGTACCATATCCGCTGGAGCAAAGATTTGCGTTCATTGAGAGATGACTTTGACCAGGCTCAAGTTGTCAACACATCAGCGCTGTCACCACAAGAGGCCGGCTTCTTTGAGGAATACTCATTCCTCTCAACCAATTTTAATATTACCAATGGCACTCAGGTTTTCTTTGCCATTACAGCTGAAAATGCTAAGACATTGCGATCAGGTATGTCAAATATTGTCCAGGTGGTAAAATATGAACCTCCAGTGCCAGAACCCAAGAGCACTAATGTAGTGGCAATTGCAGTGAGTGCTACAGTGGCTGTTATGGTTGCCCTAATTGCAGTAGTTGTACATGTATGTATCAAGTAGATTGCTAGCAAATAGCACTCAGTGCTTCAAAAACATGCCAAGAAGACAAATGCTACAAAGAAAATGATCATTAAAAAAAGGTCACATATTGTGATACAAAAATTATGAATATGTACTGTTGCACAATTTAAATGAAAGAGTTGAATGCACTGAATGCAAGAGATTATTTGTAGCAAAACACACTCATATCATATCATATACTCATATGCATTGTGTGGCTTTTTATACATGAAAAAATAGCTCCCTCTTCAGGTTGAAATAGATCATAACATCTTGGTTAACTGGCGATGTCAAAGGGTATGTTTTGAGCCTCACACCTCTAATCAGGCAGACCAGTAGCCTATCCCCAACACCGGTTCCCTGTTGTGTACCAGTGATCAGCCTTGTCTATGTAGCTCTCCATTTTCAATCAAGTCCAGTTACAACACTGCCTACCCTATAACAACTCCCTTTAGATCTCTGCCCTTCTCAACCCCTCCCCTAAAAAATCCTCAGCCTCCTCGCCCATTTTGAAGGCCTTTTCAGAAATGTAGGTGGGTGGAATTATGGGTTGCAGTTGCACTTTAAAGTCAGGTAGCCTATTTTGTCAAAGATTTAATTGGATGATCTCACCCTCATTGACATAAAAGTCTTAATAAGTTACTGTTTTGTATTTCTAATGCCTGTCCTTGATGATTATTGATTAAACTATTTTCTGTATTAATAAACTCTATCATGAGTCTCATGAGTCATTCCCTTGCTGACAGTGGAGTTGATTTTGAATTTCATGCTCAGAAGTAGTCATTCCTGCTGCTCGTCATTCCCGCATGAACTGAAAGGGCAACTTCAGTAATTTTCAACAAGAGCTCTATTTCTCAAGCTACTTGAGCCAATACGCAAGACATTTTGGTCCAACCATATAGGTTTTCTTGAACAGAGAATAATCTCTTACAACTAGCCTAGTGGGGCAGATTTTTAAACTGTGTTTTCAGCATCTAAAAATGCTCCAAAATTCACCGCAAAAGCTAAGTAGCATCATCAGACACATTACAACACACCACTGTAGTTTTTATGATTACAAATGCCTGACAAAGTAGTTAAAACAGTGTTTTTATGCAGTGTTTACAAAACCGTTTTGTAAACAAACAATGCTTGGCTGCTTGCATAAACACACCGTTTTAACACTTTTTCAGCCATTTGTAGTCATACACAATACAGTTCTGTGTTGTAAGGTGTCTATTGATACTTCATAGTTTTTGTTGTGACATTTGGAGTATGTTAAAGTGTGTATATGGCAGGTTACATTTTCAGTGAATTTACACATTATATTGGTCTGTAACGTACGTAGAAACATTTTTTTTATGACTTAATATTTTTTATGAAAGCGAATGGGGAAAAAACGGTTTTAATAGGCATTTTTATGCAGTATTCATGAACATTCTACAGGTGGTGCGATACGTCACTTTTGCATGGTGTATCAGGCATAACTATTTCACTTACAATTACATAACAGTAATTTCTAAATGTTAATACGGTTCAAAATTCTGCCCTGTAGAACCTGATAATGTAATATTTACCTAATAATGTAATAACGACTGATAATGTAATAAAAACTCCCTCATAAGTCCCTAAAACATGTAATAAAACCTGATAATGTAATAAAATCCCAATTACGATGCATTTCCTAATAATGCAAAAATCTGAATACTGGAAATGTAATATTTTATTACATGATCAGCATTTTTACATTATTGGGAAATGCACCGTATTACATTATCAGGATTTATTATCAGGTTTTATTACATGTTTGAGGGACTTATGAGGGAGTTTTTATTACATTATCGGGAGTTATTACATTATTGGGTAATTAGTACATTATCAGGTTCTACATGCCCCATTGGGCTAGTTGTAAGTGATTATTCTCTGTTCAAGGAAACCTGTATGGTTGGACCAAAATGTCCTCAGTATTGGCTAATCTCAAGTAACTTGAGCAATAGAGCTCCTGTTGAAAATGACTGAAGTTGCCCTT
>JAODXP020007251.1:0-70254 GCA_027497455.2 Sardinella longiceps | reverse complement strand
ATACAAATGAGTTTAACTGACGAGAGGATACACGTTGTAAAATGCATGTTGTCAAAACAATTGGTCTTCTTGACTGGCAGAAACTTCAAATTACAACTTTGATGCAATTAAATCATTACATTACGATTCCTAATTTAAAATCAAGCCGTCATTACAGCATTCCCGGCTGGATTCGAACTTGAACTGACAAAACAATTAAGGTGCCAACCTCTAGGTGACAGCCTCAGCAAGGTATGCCACTGACTAATTGAAATAACTCACATCAAGAATTGCTCAAATCATACATATAAATATAAGTTTTTAGAATTTATTAATAATAATGGTGTGTAGTTGCTCATTAAATACTACTATTATGGCCAAATAGTCCATGCTTAACTTTCTAAAATAATTGTGAAGCTTGCATTGGCATTATTGGCAAATAGCACGTCCTCCCCGAAGCCCATGCCTTATTTCTGAACATATTCCAACACAAACTCATTGAAATTGCTCCTTTTCTAAAACTCGATGCAAATAGGAAAGACAGGGAACATTATCCACAACTGTAAATGACAACACCGTAGTTTTACATTTGGTAACATTGGCGATATCCCATGATCCTAATCGCAACGAATGCCTACGAACTCTCCGGACACTTCCGAAAACATCTGCAAAGGACATAGTTTGGACTAACGTCTTCCCTACTAACCAACTTCTTACTATGGAGGTACTTACTTAGTTATCTCGTTTTGGGACACGCGAGAATAAGTTCAGTCGCTAGCTTGAACTAACATAGTAAGATCTTCGTTAAATGCTACGTTCGTTAGTTTTTTGGGAAACGCACTCCTGTACTTGTTTGAAAGTGGTTTGAAAGTGTTTTTCCGATCTGGGGTGGGTTTCCCAACAAACTAACCAACATAGCATTTTATAACATCTTACTATGCTAGGTGAAGCTAACCACTGAACTTATTCCCGCGTGTCCCAAACCGAGATAACTAAGCAAGTCCCTCTGTTGTAAGACGTTGGTTAGTAAGGAAGATGTTAGTCCAAACTATGTCATTTGCAGATGTTTTTGGAAGTGCTCGTAGAGTTCATAGCCATTCGCTGCAATTAGCATCATGGGATATCTAAAAACGTATATTTTATGTACGATTTCACCAAATCTTGCTACATATATTTGTAATCAGACAGTGGCACACCGCAAAGGCTGTCACCTTGTGGCAAGCATATTTTACCTGTTTTGTCAGTCCAAGTTCAAATCCAGCCAGGAGTGCTGCAATGATGGCTTGATTTTAAATTAGGAATCGTAATAATCGTAATCGTAAAGAATCATTTAATTGCATCAAAGTTGTAATTTGAAATTTCTACGAGTCAAGTAGAGTCAGACCACTTGTTTTGACAACATGCATGCTTAGGCTACAATTTAAAACCTCCTCAAACTGAGGTGAGTCAAACTGTGATAATTAATTCACGCTGTAGGTGGGAGTCATGTGTCAAATGGTGTCACGTCAGTAGTATTTCTCCCCGAAATAGCCGAAGAAGACATAACGTGACCATACTTAGCTTTAACTTAGACCTCGGAGTTAAACTAACAAGGTACTATGCTTAGTCTGGACTAAGCTTTTGGGAAACACCAGTGACATATGAACTATGCTTTGACTAACTATGTTATCACCGTAGTTAGTTATATTGTCAACAAAGGAAGCTTGTTAGTCTGGCCGATGGCGTTGGGGAACACAGACATATTCCGAACTAACTAACTAGCTAACTCAGTTAGCAACTATGCTTTTGGGGGACGAACCCCTGGTGTACAATTGAGAACTTTAGTCATACCAGCTGTATCCCTCTAGATGAAAAGGTCATCTTCTGCTTTTTGAAGCTTAGAAACTTGGAAAGTTTTTCATATACATTCGGCAGTGATATTTATACTAAAATGCTTGAAAATTATCACTTTTGATGACAATCAATGATGACAATGTCAGGCGGACACACATTTTTTTTGTCTTTTGGGGGTATGTTGAAGGTGATATTTGACAGTAGAAAGGCAGCAATCCCTATAATCTTTTTCTCCTAGTTTCCCCTATGTATCAGTATACACCAGGGCTATTCAATTAGTTTTCCAAGGGGGCCACATTTAGAATCCAAGAACTTGAGCGGGGCCGCAAACTTTTCGCGGTCACTATTTTCAAATAATCAAATCGCAACACATTGATAAAAAATGCATATTTGCTTTGTTTTAACAATAACTTTGCATGTTAACAATAGCTACAAATTATTTATTTACAAAATTTACATTTTTAAATTACCAGAACAGAATATTTTAATACCATAACTTTGTTTTTAAAGTGAATTATTCATCCCTAAATGTCCTATTACAGAGCTTATCTTGCACTCCAACAGGTAGGCTAAAAGAAAAATTTAAAATAACATGTAAACACGCAAGGACTCTATTATAAGTACAGTTGTCACAAGAGGAAATGCTGCATCAATAGACCAAACCGGCTTAAAAAATAAATAAAAAGGCTACGCAACAGCACCAAAATCCTCTGGTGGCCAAAACCGGAATTACATGTACTTGCTTAGAATCGCCATAGAGAATGAACAGTGGAAAACACCTTAAAAAATATTTCCTAATGTATTAATGCCACTTAAATTGACGTAGTTTGGGGACATATTATCTATTTATTAATATTCTGCAAATTATAAGGTATATATTAAGATTTGGAGACTGATGACGATATTTTAGTTTTAAAGGTGATGCATCACGTCGGCCGCATCTGGGCCGTGTCCGGGCCACATCAATTGGCCTGCGGGCGGGCCAGCCCTGGTATACACCATACCAATTTTTAGGGATATATGACCACTTATGTTGTTGCAGTGCCTTACATAATTTTGCCAAAAGCTTTTCCCAAAAAAGGTGTTTTTGGCCCCTGAAACCAAATGGGACCGAACTGGAGGTGGTCCCTATCAACTTATGGCCCAAGGTATAAGATAACAAGAAATAATAGTGAAAAAAGGTAGGAAAAAACATTGCGTGCAGTGGACCTGGGTCCTGACCTTCTACGGCTGAGAATTGTAACAATAACTCCAATAATAATGCCAATAACTCTAATAACGTGAAATGTAAAGGTTTTAGTCTTAGCCTTTAGTATTTTAGTCAAATAACAAAACTGTGAAAATTACAGGGTGAAAGAAGGCTGAAAATTTTAACTGAATATAACTGTAATGAAAGCATTTATTACCACGAACATGTTCTTTTGTATCTAAGTAAATTTACTGGTGAGTAAATGTTGCTAGTTTCAAAGAAAGGTGACTGTATGGAGAAACTTTGGAGTTAAAAATGGCCGTCTTGCCTGTGTCGTCTTTAAGACACATAAGATATTACAAAGTCAAAATCGCTATTGTACCATTCAGATATATACATGTTATGTATTTGTGTACAATAACCACATATTGTACACTAAACACCAGAAAGCATATATCTTATATTTACTCCTTTTTTCCCATATTCAGGATCTTGCTGCTCTTGTGGTCAATGGTACAGTCACAAGCAAGCCTCCAGTCACCTTACGACTGGTCATTCCGGCCAGTCAATGTGGCTCCCTCATTGGAAAGGGTGGCTCAAAAATAAAGGAAATCAGGGAGGTGAGTTGTAAGGCCCCATTAGTTTTTTTTTTTTTTTTTTTTCAATTTTATCTATTAGGATTGTCAAGCGATTAAAATTACTAATCACCATTAAAGGGGGGGTTAAGAATTTTCTATATTAAACCTCATTTCCAAAATAGTGTTGAAAATCCAATGTTTCTGTGGGCCGCCATTAAAGGTTGCCTTAGGAACAATGCAATTAGATTCTCCTCTCATCTCCTCTCAACTTAAGTAGGCAACACCAGATCTCAGTTCTAGAGGACAAGTGTAAAGAAATTGAAGATCAGCTTAAACAGAGTTATAGCAAAGGGTTAGATTCTGAACTAAAAACATGTCAATCTGAATTAAATGACTTGCTGAGGTGTAGGGTAGAATATTTAATGCATGTTACAAAACATAAATATTATTCACAAGGAAGTCGCCCAAGTCATCTCCTTGCTTTGACTTTAAAACAGCAAGAAAAGAGTAGAACAATAACCTGTATTAAAAGAGCCCAAGGAGATATTGTGACCACTACTTCTGAAATTAATGCATCCTTTAAATGTTTTTTTGAAAAACTTTACACAAGTGAATGTTGTCCATCTGAAAATGACTACATAGATTTCTTTAAAAACTTGAATCTTCCCTCTTTATCTGTAGAGGATGCAGAGAATCTGGATTTGAATTATGTCAGGCAGTGGGAAGTATGAATAGAGGCCGTGCACCAGGTATAGATGGCTTGCCGGTCGAGCTTTACTTGGCCCTATGGGACATTCTAGGTCCAATTTGGCTCAATTCCATAAATTTTGCTATTGAGTCAGGACAATTTCATAGGGATTTTAACACTGCTCTTATTTCAGTTATTCCCAAGCCTGGTAAAGATCCATCAGACTGTGCAAGCTACCGGCCAATATCACTTATTAACACAGACCTTAAGATTTATTCGCGTGTGTTGGCCCGTAGACTAGAGTCAGTCCTACCAGACCTTATACATCCGGATCAAACCGGTTTTATGAAAGGCAGTTTAGCTGCCGACAACATTAGACGACTGATGCATATTTTAGGCGAAGCTCACAAAATCCCCTCCACTTGTGGCCTCTTATTTCTTGACGCCGAAAAATAGCCTTTGATAGGCTTGAGTGGCATTATCTATGGCGTGTTCTAAAAGAATTTAATTTTGGGTTCTTCAGAAATTTGGTGCCTTGTCAGGTTTCAAAATTAATCTATTGAAATCTGCCTTGATGTTAGTTAATGAGGAAAGGGGCCAAGTTGTGTTACCCCCTTCTATAGCAATAACTTCCAAAGTCAAATACTTAGGGGTCTTAATTCGAACTTCTGTACCAGCCATTGCCAACTTGAATTATAATACAGTCCTTAAGAAGGTGGAGGAGGACACAAAGAGGTGGGCTGCCTTACCTGCCTCTGTGCCACCACGCATTAATTTCATTTCATCTATGTTACCATTGCCGCCCCCCATTGGATATTGGTCTAAAGTCAACACCTTACTTTTCAAATACATATGGAATGGTAGACGCCCCCGCATAAAACGAACTACACTTCAGTGCGGGAAACTGGAGGGAGGCTGGGCATTGCCTCACTTCAAATTCTATCATTGGTCATTTACATTGCGTTCTCTAAAACACTGGCTAAACCCAAGTTCTATCTCTTCTTGGAAGAAAATTGAGGAAGACTTAGTTGCACCAATAAGGCTTCAGGACTTTTTGTTTTCTGGTCTCTCCATTAAACATTGTACATTGAGGTATGGTCCAATATTAACTTACATGTTACAGACCTTTAGGAATGCTCAGAAGTTGGTGGGAGTTACATCAAAATGGCATAAATCAACTCCTATTTGGCATAATAATAATATTTTATCAGGTAATACCCCTTTCATTCAAAAGGTGTGGGCAGAGAGGAGTATGCATGTGCTTGAAGATTTAAATGGGAAGGATTCTATGCTCAACTTTAATGAGGTGGTTTCACTTTATGACATTCCTAGGCATTATTTATTCTTTTATTTTAGACTTCGATCAGCCCTTAAAACTTATAATGTAAATTGGGACCTCGAGTTGAAAGAGCATCCCATTGTTCATTGGATGCACATCACTCCTAAGAGTGTTGTCTCCTTTCTGTATTCCCAGCTAATTTCACATTTGTCTCCCAAGTTTAGTACATTACAATGGGACCGTTCAATGGCACTTAGGGGTAGAGAGATAGATTGGGAAACTAGTTGGGAAAATATATGTTTACTTTACTTTACTTTATTTTTCAGGACATTGCACATTGATGAACATGTATACATGTTGCTCCTCACGTAATCCTAATCATCAGTTTATACATTTGAAGATGGCCCACAGGGCTTATTTTACCCCTAGGATCAGACATTTAATGGGTCAAGCTACACACCCAAACTGTACTTTTTGTTCACCTATAACCTTAGGGACCTTTATGCATATCATTTGGGACTGCCCCAAGATCTATAATTTCTGGAAAATTGTACAGGTGTTGTCAGATTTAATTGATATCCAGCTCCCCATGGATCCTGTGTTACATCTGCTCAATGATGATTCCCAAATTTGTATTAATGAAAGGTCAAAGAGGATTTGGCTTGCTGGTTTAACAGCGGCCAAGAAAATCATTGTACAAGTGTGGATTCCTCCCCACGATGTGTCCAAAAAACACTGGCTTTACACCTTTTTGGATATTCTTTTTCTTGAACTTTCCTCTGCAAGAGTTAATGGGGCCAAACCAAGGACATTACAAACATGGAGCGACACAATTGCCAGAGTTAAAGACATTTTGCTTGAAAACAACTAATGGACTTGTGTATGTGTTGTATTGACTGTATTTGACTACTTGTGACTCCCATGTAGAGGGGTGGGGGAAAGGGGAGGGGAAAAGAAAGTATTCATGTTAAACTCTATATGATGTTTATTTTCTGTATAATCTCATAAAACCTAATAAAAAATGAGTACAAAAAAAAACCCCTCATTTCCAAGTAAGCCGGAGTGATATGAGTGGAGACCATTTTCAGCACATTTCATTAGATAGGAACGATATTCCATTTGTTCACCTGCTTATGAGAAGTCAGCGAAATTACAATAATCAAACATGCCATGAGCATCCGTGAGTGTCAGCAAGTTTTACATCTCACAACACTGTGTGCAACAGTGGGCGCCGCAGAGGGCGGTGGCACCGGACGGGGGGCATCCCCACCCAACATGGCTGGTGTGGCAGGGGGACGTGGGCCACACTGAGAGGAGCCCACTGATGGAGGCACCGGAGGTGGAGTGGGCATGACCACCGACAGGGGCGTCACTGGGATGCTGCCAAGGCTGGGCAGCTGCGCCGTCTAAGCGGGCGCTGGCACGGCAACACGAGTCGCCAGATCATCGTAGATTGACCGGGGCGGAGGTTGGTCATTCCGGACCGGGAAGAACCTGCGCAGGAATCTCCGGTTCCGAAGGGTGACCCTGCCAGACCCATCAATCTTGACCACATACTGGTCGTGCTGGCGCACCTCCACGACACTGCCCGTCTTGTCCCACTTGTTCGGGTGGGGCCCTGTCTGGTTCTGTACGCGGACAAAATCCCCCACCTTAAGTGGTGGGAGGCGTTTCGTGTGCTCCGCCCAATTGTCAGCTGCACGGATATGGCGTTTGCGAAGGGCCTCCTCCCTCGCCATCAAGTCTCATGTGGCGTGTATTTCCCAGGGGCAATTGGGATGAAGTCACGTATCGGGCAGCCGAACACACACATCGCTGGGGATATCCTGGTGTCGGGGTCAGGGGTGTTACGGTATTGCAGTATGGCCCGTTGCACCGCGTCAGTGTCCAGCTCACCCTTGGGGCCTGTGTTGTCGGTGATGAGGCGCTTCATTGTCTTCACCCCAATCTCCGCACGGCAGTTGCTATGGGGAAAGGCAACCGAAGAGAGGCGGTGATGCACGCTCCACCTATGCAGGAAGGCCCTGGTCTCAGCAGCGGTGAACTCTGGCCCGCCATCTGAAGCAAGTTCCTCAGGCGTACCGTACGTCGCAAATACGCAACGTAAATGGCAGATGAGGTCAGCGGCACCGCCCGTCGATCTTGAGATGATCGGCCAGTTTGAGTAACGGTCCACCGTTACGAGGTAGTGAACCCCTCTGTGCATGAAGAAGTCTGAGCACACTGGTCGGCGGCGCAGCGGGCTGCTCACAGTTGTTCCGAGTGGCGTTGATGACCGCCGTCATTCCCGGCCAGAAGACTGAAGACTCAGCACGGGCCGTCATCATGGAGACGCCTTGGTGGGCGGCGTGCAGGGCAGCCAGAACCTCACCACGGAGTGAGGGTGGTATAATCACCCTGTCTCTGTAGAGGACCACTCCGTCGGCTGACGTGATGTCCTCGCGGTACTGGTGGAAGCCATGGATCACCTCTAGCATCTCAAACCTTGACTCAGGAAAGCCGCCTACTGCCATCTCTTCCAGTATGCGCATGTTGTCATCACTGCTAGTGGCGTCCCTGACGCGGTCCCACGTCACCGATCGTAGTGACTCGAGGCTGGCGGCACATCATGAGAGGTCATCCCCAGTGTCGTCATCCTCCGGCTCAGAGCGTCGCAGGAGAGACAGGACATCAGCGTACGCACAGGGTGGGAGGTGGGTCACCATGGCCGCATTGTCATCAGGGAGATCCATGGGCGATGGGTGCGAAATGCCAACGGGCCTGCGTGACATGGCATCTTCGGCTCTGTTCTTCAGGCCTGGAACATGTATGATGCGGAACCGGTAACGCAGAGTCTTCTCTTTGAGGTTCCTGAGGCGGGGGTTAGGTATGTCGTCAAGCGCTCTGTCACCAAGGAGCTTCAGCAATGGCTTGTGGTCGACAGCCACAATGAGGTCCTCGCAGCCCAAAACAAAGTAGCGCGCCTTGTCCAGTGCGTCCGCGACTGCGAGTGCCTCGCCCTCTACTGGTGCGTATCTGGACTCAGCCGTGTGTGTGAACCTGCTGCCGACCAGAGTCACTTTCCATCCATCGGCGCAGCAGAAGGGCCTGACAGGTGTGCATCGGCAGTGCTTTGGAAACAGCCAGAAGCCAACGCCCTCTTTTGACCAGTCAGTGGCGAGACAGGTTGGTTTGGACTTGTCGGAAATGCGAACGCCGTGCTCAATCTCCTGGACAATCGCCTCTTTAGAGTCACGGAAAATGTCCTCCAGCTCTGACGACCACTCAAAGCGCACACCACTCTGCAGGAGCCGTCGGAATGGCCGCATGCGTTCGGCCATGCTGAATGCATGGGCTACCTGGTTGACCAATCCGAACCATGACCTGACATCGGTAATGTTACGTGGCCGAGGAAAGTCGCGGATAGCCTCCAGGTAACGGCTGCATGGCCGTACATCCGTCATGGTGATTGTGAAACCTGCAAAGTCCACAGTGGGGGCGCTGAAGACAAACTTCTCTGGGTTAAGGATGATTCCGTTCCGGCCACACACATCCAGCCAATGTATCTCCTGGAAGTAGCTCCCCTCGATAGTGTCAGCCCAAAGCAGTGTGTCATCCACACATTTAATCTTATTACTAATGTCCGCAACCACCTCGTCGTAGCGCCGTGAGTAGCCATCTCCCGACGCCATGTACCCTTGAGGGGCTGATAGGTAGCGGTAACGCCCCCATGGTGTGATGAAAGTTGTCTTGTGGCGGTCGTCCACGTGTAGCGGTACGCTGTGATAACCGTTCCAAGCAAAAAGCAAAAGCATCTCGCGGAATGCATGTTTGTTCAAGGCTTGGAAGTCAACAGTGCGTCGCGGCTTACCATTCTTCTTAGCGCAGATTACCATGCGGTGGCACCACTTCACCGGCGTACCACAAGCACCTCCTCCAACACACCGAGGCGGATGTCCTGGTCAAGGCCAGCTTTTACTTCATCCTGCCAGTGTATGGCCACAGGGATGGAGGTGTGATAGGCGACTGGCGTTGCGTTCTCATCAAGCATGAGACGAAGAGGTGGGCCAGACATCCTCGGCAGGGGCTGATGGGGGCACGTGTTGAATGTGCTATGAGCATACAGTCTGAGCAAATGCTCCCGCAGTGCTTCCCTGTTGGCCTCCGTCGCTGGCATGGGGAGTGTGGTTGGCTTGGCTGGCTCGTGGGCAGTCACATGACTCTGAAGCTGCCAGGTTGACCTCCCCAAGTGTTGGGAATCTGTCCGAGATCATGCCCAGGTCCACGCAGGCCGCACGGGAGAGGAATATGCGGTCTGAGCTGTCCGTAATATACACAATCTGGCGCGTCTCCAGCGTCCGGGCGTCCTTGCTGGTGCCAGCGAACCTGATGACTGCGGCTCCAAGGATCTGTATTCCTTCGTTGTTTGCAGCCTTCATGGTCATGGATACGGGGATAAGGTCCTCTGTGCTTAGGCCCATCTGCTAGGCGACCTTAATGCCAATCAGGCAGCTTTGACACCCCGTGTCTGCCATGGGATGGCTGCACGAGTGCGTTTCTGAAGACTGAGGCCCAGCGCTTTGTAATCCTCACGTTTGATGGTGAGAGTGAGGCTGATGTACGGCTGTGGGTTGGATGGGCGCTTCATCCACTTGTTGCACATGTCATCATACAAGTGGTGAGCGAGGGGGAGTGTGCATAACTTGTCGCCTGCATTGGATGTGGTGAGTGTACACAACTCGACGAAGGCAGCGGTTTGCTGCTCATCTTGCACCCCGTCTGTCTCCTCAGAGTGCGGCTTGGGCTGTCGGCCGCCCAGGCAGACTTTGTCAAGGTGATTCTGACGGTTACACTTTCGGCACGTTTTTCCATACCTAGGGTACTCAGCACGCCTGATGCGCCATTGTGGTGTTTTACCATGGCCTGCTTCGCCACAGTAAATACAAATCCCCTCGGGCTTAACTTTCGGTTTTTCTGGTCTGGCGCCCCCTCTGGCCCGAACATCCTGCTGTTTTCCTCGTCTGTATGAGCTACTTATTGTGTCAGTGCTCTGTGGGTCAAGCAGGCGCGACGCGGAGCGCTTTCCAGACTCTTTGGCCTCAATATATTCTATCATGTCCTTTAATGGCATGTCCTGATTTTTCTCACCAAGCAGGTCAAGTTGTATCTCTTGGTCCGCTATGCCGTGGGCGATCACGTCGCGCAGTATTTCTTCTGTAAAGTCATTGATTTGCTCACAGCCTGCCCTCATGCACTTCATTTCATATTTGCACGTGTCTGCTTGCCCCTTTAAACGAGCATGAAATGACCTAATGGGCTCTTCATGTCCTTGTCTCATGTTTGAGAGGGCCACCCAAGCTACCATGGTGTTCTCTGCTCGCACAGCGAGTGCTCTCATGGCTGCGAGGACGTCTTTTTCATCGCTGTCCACTAGGCTCCTGCCTGCTGCACGGGTGAGATCTTTCCTCAGATCTTCCTCACAGCACTCTAATAGCTGTGTGACAATATCAGACCCGGTAAGCCTGGTGCCCCTTTTATATTCACCCCATCGAGTTAGGAAGTATGACCAAGTTTCGTCTGTTCTGGCTAATGCTATGGAGGGGCGTCTGAGTTTCTCCATCTTCGCATTCGCGCCCTGCTCCCTCGGAACTGCAGCGTGTGTGGTGGCATGTATGTTCAGCATGGCTACCACCACCGCTGACTCTGCGTGTGTAGCCACATATTCACAAGTCTCGATTGGGCAATATGCATTCACGGGCGCCATCAGTGTTTTCGGATAAGTAAGTGGATTGTCCGTAAAACAAGTTAATTAGCATCAAAAGTTCTTTCTCATCTACGATGGCGTATGCACTTATTCAGGTTCCCGGGTGGCACTACTTGCCGTTACTTTCCCACGGTTCACTCACGTATATATTTATGTCTCCTTTTAGTCCTGGCCATCTATGCTTGACGGTATCCAGTTGTTTGATTATAGATAGGAACGATATTCCATTTGTTCACCTGCTTTTAATGAGAAGTCAGCGAAATTACAATAAACAAACATGCCATGAGCATCCGTGAGTGTCAGCAAGTTTTACATCTCACAACACTGTGTGCAACAGAACAATGCACCGTAGTGCAACATTCCCTATTCATCCAGTCCTTCTAGCTGCAGAGCTTGCTGGTGGAAAATTCTGAACCCTTCCTTTAATCTTATCAGTCAGGGCAAAATAAGCAACTTCGCGATAAAGGTCACTACCAAACTTTTTACACATGATTCTATAGTGCTTTTTCGCGTAGAATCCATTTCTGCTTGGGACAATTTTGTATCACGCATATCACGTATCAAATGAGATAATTAGCATATTTGGCTAAATTTGGGGTAAATTCGAGGAGCATTGTCACCAGGGTCTAACAATATTGCTATTTTTTCTGTCCAAAGAATGCCCCACAACCTGTGACCATCCTATAAAAATTTCAGCCTGATATCTCATTGCATTCCCGAGATATTCAATTCAATTCAATTCAATTCAATTTTATTTGTAGAGCGCACAAATACAGTACATTGTCTCGCGGCGCTTTACAGACAGTACGGGAAGCATCCATGAGAATCAGGGGCAAGGAAAAACTCCCTCGCTTTGTAAATAATTTGTTATGTAGGAAGAAACCTTGGGCAGATCCACGCCTCATGGACTCAGCCTACCTGCCTGGGGCCTAATAAAGTATCCAGTAAAGTCTGATGCATAGATTGACCATGGTTAACACAAAACAGTATGAGTACTGAATGTAGTCAGAGATGATATACACATAGTTTGTGTGACAGTCAGGGCCAAGGGATGGAGTCAGTAGTTGGAGTGTGGGATTAGTCAGTAATTGGAGTGAGATCAGAGTTCATTGGGTGTTGGTCGCCATCTAAGTAGTGGTCATCAGGGGGCCATCAGGCCAGTTCCATCACGGGCCTCAGAGAAAAGGGGAGGATGGTCCTGGTGTGTGGCTCCGGGGAGGTTGGTCAGCATCCGTAGTGGGGTAGGGTTGGTGGCAGGGAGGTTCATCACTCAGCCAGTGCGTCGGGGCAGAGGAGGCAAGAGAAACAAAACAGATATTCCATTTATTTTATGGATAGCTTCATAAAATCGAGCTAAATGCTAGCATTTTAGACTGTCAAGTGATTTTGATTGCCTATACCTACAATTCCAAAACTTAATTTATATATAGAACATGAGAAAAGGTATATACTGAAGAAATTCTGAGATTGTACTTTGTGCTATTCAAAAGCTATAAGCCCTTAAACATGGCCTAAACAGCGATTATTACATAAAAATTCTGAATTTATTATACTCCTGGAAAGACAGCATCAATTGCAAACCTATTTTTTTCTGTATCTTCCAATAGTATGACACACAATTGACAACTTGAACCTGTTAAATAAAGTTTTCCCTCTTTCCTGTGATTGTCTAGTGCCTACAATTTCAAAACTTCACAGACCTATAAAACATGGGAACAGGTATTTACTGAAGGAATTTTGAGATTGTACTTTGTTATTAAAAAGCTTTAAGCCCTTAAATATGGCCTAAATAGCGAATAGCAAAATTATTTATACTCTTGGAAAGACATCATTAATTGCAATTTGGAACTATTTTTTCTGTGTCCTTCACTGTTGACAAATTAATGTATTTATGTCCATTGTATGCCACTTTGATGACACATTAAAAGTGGTAGATTTAACTTTAATCGTAATGTAATAAAAAGGGTTGCCTAGTAACGGGGACGCTGCCCAGATGCGCCACTCCGTATGGCCTTCCCTTTCATGTCTTATAACCTCTATTTTTAGTAATTTCACGTATTGACTTTATGTTTTATTTTTAGCAAAAGTTTTGAGTATAGTCGCTATACACTATATGTGTTTTTTACAATTTATTTTACCACGATAGTGATTTTATTTGAGTTAAACACTTCGTTGGATCAACACTTGCGTTGCGGCAAGCAAGACTGACCTTGCAACTGCATAGACTGCTGGTGGATGCCCTCTGCTGGATATCAGGCTGCCCTATCTACGATCCTACCCGTCACTGGACTGTGTTGATAAGTCGGTTGACTGTCAACTTTTGAGAGAAAGTTGCATTCAGATGTTTGAGAATTTTGTGGAGCCGGCGGCCGGCGTCACCTAAGCTATAGCCTAGATGTGGGCTGTTCGCTGCACCGCTCTTGAGCTCCTTAACGTTTCCTCCACCAATGCCACTCTCAGCAATGATGTTTTTCATCTATGTCGGGCAGCTGGGATATTACGCCGGAGACGCTACATCCACCGTGGTTCTGGTCGCCATCGTACTGATGTTGCTACATCTATGCCTATGCTTGGTGCCAGTCCATCACATCAGCAAACATCGCTCCAGCCCACTGGCTTGGACTCTGGACACATCCTTGACTGGGCCACTGGGATCTGCTCATGTGCATCTCGGTCCGATCTTCAGGGTGCATGCTCATCAATGCAACTGCATGCGCAAAGCGGCAGTCTATCAGCCGCTCAGTCTCCTCACTCCTGCGACAATGTGAAGCCTCTCCACCAGCTCTCCTCGACATTGCAACGACTGTCCTTGGGCACTGACAGCGGAGATTCAATCAAAATAGCTCTGGTGAACTCGGGATCAGTAGCAAATAAGTCATTTATCCTGAATGACTTTTTCATCTCCAATAACCTCGATCTACTATGCATTACGGAGACATGGTTAAGTGTCGGTGAGTCTAGTGTGTTCTCTGAACTTTTACCTCCAGATTGCACCTACTTCAGCACTCCAAGAACAACTGGGAGAGGTGGAGGGGTAGCAACAATTTTCAAGAAATGTTTCAACTGTAAGCAATTACCATCAACGCTTTACCCCAGCTTTGAACTGAATATGTTTCTGTTTTACCGATCCAACCCATTGCTTCTTGCCGTGATCTACCGCCCACCTAAGTACAACAAGAACTTTATGAATGATTTCTTAAACTTTCTGGCTGGCATTATGCCAGATTATGACAGAGTCTTAATTGTAGGAGATTTTAAGACCCCGTTTACACAAACACAGATAACCATTGACGCACATGTTTCTCTGCGGTTGCACCTCTCTGTTACACTTCTCCGAAGGTGAAGACGGAGAATCTCACGAACTCCGGGCAAGGTGGAGATGTCGGAGAACCCCGTCTTCAGACATATGTGTAACTACCCATAACCGGAGCTCTAGCACCAAAGACAGTTGGAGCAAACGAGAAGCACCTACGTTCGCGCATAGTAGCCTATAGTAGATTTTCACAAGGGCACCACCTGGTTTTGAATGATGTCAGGACTTTTACCAATAAATCGTCTTTTTGGAGTTATCATGTTTTTTTGGCATGTATCTCTCATATTCTGTATGTGTTCAACATGATTTCAAGACTAATGTTGTAAACGGTTACTGTTGGTATTTTTATCAGATGAAGCTGCCAGGCAGTAAATAGCCTACTAAAATTTCAAGTTGTTAGCGAGCTAACGCTAGCGATCTAGCTAACGTAATGTTTTACATTTATATTTGAGATTTAATTTATTGACACCCTGCGGGTAACATTACTGAGTTCATTTTAAGTGGACAGCGCAAACGTAAACATAGTTTACTGCAATATGTGAGGTTTGAGCAAAGTCCAAAACGGCTGGCTTATAGTTAGCATATAGATATGTCGTCATGGTAACTGCCAAACAAACCCTCTCTGTCTAAAGCTAAAAAGCACACTTGGTTCATACAACATTGTTTTGCAGAGGAGCGATTGAATTGTCATGTGTTGGTTTCATTAATGATCACAGACAGTATTATGGCACACATACATTAATATCATTCTATAATTTTTTAAGGGAAAATGTTAATGATGTGACATAACGTTAATGTGACACTGCTGCTAATGCAGACCAAAACACTTCACGTTTGTGGCCATCTGCCACAATGTTGCTCCCATGAAACATCTTTGATAAAACTGTGACGTGGTGGTTAATTGTCACCGCCTTTCTTAGCCGTTTTTGATGTTTGTGTAAATGCGATTGTTTTCTTACTCGGGGGAGGGGAAGATAACCGGTTTCTCGAAGACCCGGGGAAGTGTAAACTAAGCATAATATTCATGTTTGTTGTCCTGCAAAACCGATGGTTAAGGATTTTCTATCTGTTATTGATTCTTTTAATTTTACTCAATATGTAACGACTCCTACTCAAAAGCAAGGTCATACTCTAGATCTTGTGCTGTCTTATGGCCTTCCCATTTTTAACCTTGAAGTTTATGATCCATTCTTTTCTGATCACATGCCTGTTTTGTTTGAGTTTTCCCTTCCTTGCCCTTCTAAAATGTGCGTGTCAACTTACCATTGCCGCACGATTAAACCCTCCACTGCTAGTCAATACTCCTCAGCATTCAGTGAAGCCATGGATAATAATTTATTTTGTATGAATATTAGTAAGCCTACTGAAGATTTAATTTCTCTTCTTTATTCCACCTCCAAATCAATTTTGGATAATGTTGCTCCTCTCAAGACTAAGCAAACGAAAGCTAAATCAGAGCCATGGTTAAACGAGATCACTCGTGCTGCGAGACGAGAATGTAGGAAGGCTGAGCGCAAATGGAAGAAGGATAGATTGCAAGTGTCCTATGCCATTTTAAAAGATACCTGGTGCAAATATCAGAAAACAGTTAAGCTTGAGAAAACTAAATATCTCTCTGATATTGTCTCAAAAAACCTACATAAACCCCAAGTACTCTTTAGAACTATCAACTCTGTTTTAAATACCCCTCAACCTAGGCCTACTTGTCTTAGTTTTTCTCCTGACACATGCAATAACTTCCTTAACTTCTTTGTTGACAAAATCCTCTCTATCAGATCATCTATTTCTAAACCAGCCTTTGATCCCTCAACACCTTTCACCTGCCCTGCTGCTCTCTCCCATTTTGAGCCCATCTCTCTCTCTCTGAGTTGGAAAATGTCATTAGCCATATGAAATTCTCTTCCTATCCTTCAGATTTTATTCCCTCTAGACTTTTTAAAGAAACTTTTGAAACTACTGGTCCTTATATTTTGACCATAATTAATAGCAGTCTCTCCACAGGCACTGTACCCGGTGTGTTAAAGCATGCCATAGTAAAGCCTCTGATTAAAAAGACAAACCTAGACACCTCTGTTCTATCTAATTACAGACCCATTTCTAAACTTCCAACTTTATCTAAAGTTTTGGAAAAAGTAGCTTTATCTCAACTTCAGTCTCACCTAGATACTCTAATTTTTGAGGTGTTTCAATCAGGCTTTAAAGCCCTCCATAGCACAGAAACAGCATTACTCAAAGTTTATAATGATATTCTCCTAGCGACTGATGCTGGTGATTCTGTTATTCTTATCCTCCTTGACCTCACAGCTGCTTTTGACACAGTTGATCATAATATCCTCCTCAACCGTCTTCATCACTGTGTTGGTATCAATGGTGTTGCTCTGGAGTGGTTCAGATCTTACTTGTCTGGTAGAAGTTTTTCTGTCAGCCTTGGAGACTTTGAATCCTCTTCAGCACCTCTCCATTGTGGAGTTCCCCAGGGAACTATTTTAGCTCCGATCTTATTTGCCCTCTACTTGCTCCCTTTAGGATCTATCCTTAGGAAATATGGGATTTCTTTCCACTGCTACGCTGACGACACACAGATCTATCTTCCTTTAAAACGCACTGATACTCCTGCATTGAAGTCACTTTTAGATTGTCTAGAGGACATCAAAGCTTGGATGGCCTTGAATTTCTTAAATTTTAATGAAAACAAGATTGAAGTCTTATTAGTTGGACCTATGGGCGCTTGTAATGCTTCCACTATAGACCTATGCTCCTTGAGACCTTATGTAAAACCTAGTGCGAAGAATTTGGGCATGATTATGGATAGGGAATTAAGATTTGACAAACAGATTAACTCTGTAGTTAAATCTAGCTTCTTTCAGCTGAGAATTTTAACTAAAGTCAAGCCCTTTCTTTCCTTTAATGATTTTGAAAAAGTGATCCATGCATTGATTACCTCTAGATTAGATTATTGTAACTCTCTCTATGTAGGCCTTAACCAGAGCTCTCTTTCACGCCTACAATTAGTTCAGAATGCTGCTGCCCGCCTTTTGACGGGCACACGCAAGAGAGAACACATCTCCCCTATCCTAGCATCCCTTCATTGGCTCCCAGTGCAGTACAGAATTGATTTTAAAATCTTACTTTTAACTTTTAAATCTTTAAATGGTAAAGCCCCTTCTTATCTTTCTGATCTTCTGCATAGGTACACACCTTCACGAACCCTTAGATCCACAGAGCAGTCGTTGCTTACGATCACCAAATCTAAATATAAATGCCGTGGTGATCGTGCTTTTGCAACTGTAGCCCCTAAACTTTGGAACAAACTTCTTCTCCATATTAGAATGGCCCCTTCTCTATCTCTTTTCAAATCCTATCTCAAAACATACCTTTACTCCCTAGCTTATAATGTAATGTAATTTTGTCCTATTCTTAGCCTGCCCCCTCCCCCTTTTTATGTCTTTGTAGTTATATTAAGTTTTATTTTGTATTTATCTTAGTTAAGTTTATTTTATTGACATAAAGTTAGGTTAGAGTAAGTTAGTTAAGTAGTTAAGTTTAATTTTATTACCTATTTTATCTTTATTTTTCTTTTCTCTTCTGTTTAGAGCTTCTCTTTAATCTAAGTCATAATATAGGCTAAGTTATTTAAGATAAGTAAGATTAAGTTTATTTTCCCCACTTTTATTTGTTTTCTCATTAATTAAAAAAAAAAAAAAAAAAAAAAACCTCAATTAATTTAAGCTACAGTATATTAAGCTTCTTGTTTCTGACTATTTGCTTTTTATTATTATTTTATTGCGTTTTGTTTTGTTTTTATTTTATAGCACTTTGGTTGACTATTGTCTATTGTAAAGTGCTCTACAAATAAATTTGACTTTGACTTTGACTTTGACTATTTTAAAGCCACCACATGCAACATTTAGGTAAAATTTCGACGTTTCCTATTCATTACACCTTTATGTAAATTGCCTAGAACTCACTAGACTTGATAAATGACATGTTCCGGAGTAAAACGAGCCCCTTCACGAGATTGTCCGACCCTCCTAGAGGCAGATACCGCCTATGCAAGATTAGGGAGCGTGTCCCGGCTATCGTAAGTTTTGGTTAGCAAGCAAGCTAGGTCACGTGACTTAGCCAGAGTTTACTGTTTGAATTACAACGCGATTTGTGACTTCTCAGCGCATTCAACTGTCGATACATTTTGTTAGCGGCGATCACCATTGACTATGCAATTCTAAATGGAGGATTATTGGCAGAAACGCTTAATAACTGCTTTGTTTGGTTGTTAGCTTACTGGATGACGCCACCGGATCCTGCATAGGTTCTCTTTAATAACTTTAATATGTAAAAATCGCTATTTAAGCCATATTTAAGGGCTAAAAGCTTTTTAATAACACAAAGTACTATCTCAAAATTCCTTCAGTAAATACCTGTTCCCATGTTTTATAGGTGTGTGAAGTTTTGAAATTGTAGGCACTAGGCAATCACAATCACTTGACACCAAACTTGGCCATTTTGCCAATCTGAAAGTTAGTCGGTAGTATTTTTGTTCTGTCCTGTCCTACTATGACCACAAAACATAAAACTTAAATGTACCACTTTTATTCTGTCATAGGGGTGGTATACAATTGCCATAAAGACAGAGATTATGTTTAAACCTTCCAGAAGTGTCATGTAATTGCAACCAAAAATGACTGTTTTGGCTCCAGCTGTCATTTATTTCCATTTTAGACATGTCCCAAAATGACAGGGAATGGGGAAAACTTTATTTAACAGGTTCAAGTTGTCAATTGTGTGTAGTACTATTGGAAGATACAGAAAAAAATAGGTTTGCAATTGATGCTGTCTTTCCAGGAGTATAATAAATTCAGAATTTTTGTGTAATAATCGCTATTTAGGCCATGTTTAAGGGCTTATAGCTTTTGAATAGCACAGTACAATCTCAGAATTTCTTCAGTATATACCTTTTCTCATGTTCTATATATAAATTAAGTTTTGGAATTGTAGGCATAGGCAATCAAAATCACTTGACAGTCTAAAATGCTAGCATTTAGCTCGATTTTACGAAGCTATCCATAAAAGAAATGGAATATCTCGGGAATGCAATGAGATATCAGGCTGAAATTTGTGGGGCATTCTTTGGACAGAAAAAATAGCAATATTGTTAGACCCTGGTGACAATGCTCCTCGAATTTACCCCAAATTTAGCCAAATATGCTAATTATCTCATTAACTATGCGTGATACAAAAATGTCCCAAGCAGAAATGGATACGCGAAAAAGCACTGTAGAATCATGTGTAAAAAGTTTGGTAGTGACCTTTATCGCGAAGTTGCTTATTTTGCCCTAACTATAGTTAATTGAGGAATAACATTCTGTGAGGCTGTCATTATTGTGGCATATCGCCTGAGTGATGCAACTCCAGGCCTGCCAGGGTATAGTAATGACCACCGTGCAGAACATTATTCCGCTTATTACACGGTTACCTATTGAAGATAGATCAATACATGGCAATTAAGTATTGTTTATCTCTGCTTTAATGGTAATATTAATGATTCAGATGGTTAAAAATGGCTGCAAACAAAGAAGTTGTCTATCAACTTACAGATCAGCTTCTTGGTTCAGGCAACGTTCTGTTTAACTTTCCCTGATAGCAGTCTGTTATGCTGTTATAGGACCGTAGGCTATATCAAGAAATATCAGACTGTAGAGGGAGGTCCCACTGAAATTAATGGAGAATTCTACAGAATTGCAAAGAGCCATGTAATATTCATAATTAATAACATAATCTCAAAAAAATAACATTTACGTTCGCAGGTCTTTTTTTTTGTTGAAAAAGTAGAAAAAGTATAATGACCGCTGTTAATCGCATCAGGTTTTTTTTTGCTTGAGATTCATGTCTTTGTATCATTCCGTGCATAGAGATCAACAATGAAACATCGTTGAAAGTGAAGGGCATCAGTTGCCTTCTATAGAATGTTTCAAGTTCAAGTTGCTTTGCAAACTATTTGTTTATCTGCAGAAGCCATGAACGTTAACAAATTAAAGTTAAAAGACGTTTCTGTGAAATATTATATCGTCATGTTGCCATTTGGAATTCATGTTTTGATGTTAGACTTCGTTTTATATTTCTAAACATTTATTAAGCATGTGTACAAAATACAATGTGAAGAAATAGTTTTCTATTTACTTACCATTGCAGTTAAGCAATCCAATCTCAGTATGTCAACTAATCTCTCCTCTTCTATCTGGCAGAGCACAGGAGCTCAACTACAGGTAGCTGGAGACCTCCTTCCAAACTCCACTGAGAGAGGAGTCACAATATCTGGCACACAGGACGCTATCATCCAATGTGTCAAACTTATCTGCACTGTAATACTGGAGGTAGGATTTGCAAAGATTCCTGATTAATAATTCTATAATATGCAATAATGTTGGTCAATAATATTGGACTTTTTGGCGTGTTCGGTTTCTAACAAAATTTTAAATTCAGCATCAGCACATGATCCAAATCGAATCCTGTTCTATGTGCTTTAGGTTCCCTCTAGCATGGCCACACAGGCCCCTTACATATGTAATATTGACACACTGATTATATTATTTTCATTTGCATATTCTTGTAAATACCTTAATACGCAAAAAGATTATGCATGCTCATAAAAACACAAATGACGACAATCGTTGCCAGAATGGAATCGGCATCCTAAGAGATAGCTATGAACAATATAGTAGACTCTAAAGAGATAGTTCGGGGAACACACTCAGAAAAGTAAACAACTTTGGTAAGATATATCTTTCGAGTAGTGCTGGCAAAATTTACTGATTAATCATGTGATTAATCCAAAAAAATTAACTTGGATTAAAAAAATTAACTCAGATTAATCCTGATGGATATGGTTCCACTTTCATGGCATGTATTATGTTCAAATTCAGATAGAAAATGGCTCGGCTATTAAGTCAAACTATACAAAGATTATGGCCTTGCTCCTGACTGTCCAACAACATGTTTGGGGAATCCTTGGGGTTAGGGGACAGGTATGAATTGCCCCATTTGAGACGAACTAAGCCAACTATTTAGTATCAGGGCCTTTACAGGGGAAAATAAGGATCCAACATACCCTAGCCTCCAAATTCTTACTGGAAGAAATGAGTTGTGATTAAAAGTGATTTATCATGATTAATCATTCCAAAATTTTGTGATTAATCAGATTCAAATTTTTAATCATTTGACAGCACTACTTTCGAGTCTTCTTAGTGCGCTAAGAGTGAGCATTATTAGAGAAACGGCCCCTGATCATTTTACTCCCTATACCACACCTTATGCCTTTTTTACCTACTTTGTGGATCATAACATGGTGGACGTGCCCCTGAGCAAGGCACCTAACCCTTCACTGCTCCTCAGGCATCGTGAAGCAAGCAGATAACTGCACCGACTACACCTTACCGTGTGTCCACTGTGTGCTGTGTGATAATAGGGTTAAAGGCAGAGACCAAATTTCCCTCACTTAAAAGAGGCTAGATTATTATTATTATTATTATTATTATTATTATTAGAAGAAGAAGAAGAAGTAGTAGTAGTAGTAGTAGTAGTAGTAGTATTTCAAGCTAAACATTGGAGGCCTACAAAAGAATCTTACATTCGAGGCTGGGAAACCTGGGGGCTCATTTATCAACAGTACGTAGAAAACATTCTACATCCTATCGTACGAGTGAAATTTAAGATGTGCGTAAGTACAAATAAATCAGTATTTATCAAACGTGCGCAGGCTGGTCGTACGCACACTAGCAATGATAAATCCCACACCATCTAAATCACTGTGCTCGCGCACGCTCAGGTTCATTTACATGCCGACACACCCCAAATTAACCATATATGGCATGAATAACCTCTGTGACATGGGTACAGTTCAGACAGGTGCACACAATCATGCTGCTCACTGAAATCGCGCTCCCTCTACATACAATGCCTTCTAAATATTTACAATGAGGTATACATTTTCAAATGACTTTCTAAAGTGTGTCAATAAAATCTTTGTCACGAGTAATCCACGTGTTTGTCTCGAAGTATACGGATTTGTTTGTTTGGCAATTGTCAATAAACTGAAACACTTTTGTTTACTATTGGCTGTGAGATTTGCGGACGTTTTTACTTGCAATTTCGCAATTCTACCACTGAGTTTTGTGCTTATGTGTGGTCAGAGATATGCTTACATTTAAGCACATTTCTAAGATCAAGAATAAGTTCATAAATCCCACACTTTGCGCAGGAATGATCGTACGCACACTTTACGCACAGATCTGTGCTTAATCCGGTTGATAAATGAGCCCCCTGGTATTTTAGAGGTGGTTCTTTAAGTCATGAAACCCACATTAACTCTTTTCTTGCTATTACTTGCATTTGCTTCCTATTTCAATGTAAGCACCATATTCAATTCAATTCAGTTTTATTTGCAGAACGCACAAATACAATACATTGTCTTGCGCAATTTAACAGACAGTACAGGGAGCACCCATGAGAAACTCCCTTCACTTACTAATAAGTAATTCATTTTTAGGAAGAAACCTTGGGCAGATCCATGCCTCATGAGCTCAACCTACCTCCTGGGGGCCTAGTGAAGTATCCGTACAGTCATTAACCTGATATATAGATAGGAGAAAGCTCTTCCCCAGTTGACCAGCAATTTGAGATGTCAGAGGTCCAGGACATTAGGGAATGACTTGATAGGCTGAAGCTGCATCGCCTTTCCATACTTTTCCCCACACCTTTAGTGTGTCTTAAAATGCAACGACACATTGTTATTTGCAACCCAAAGATGCAATATCCATCTGTCACTCATTTCATTTACACTATACTTACCTTCTTACTAACTTGATGCATTAGTTAACTATAGAATTGTCCTTTGTGTTATGGATTAATTTGTCACATCCCTACCAACACCAACACCAGTTCCAAAGCTGTGGTGTCATCTGTTGTCTTCTCATAATCATGTCTACTCTCAAGGGTTTGTCTATGAAGCTTATAATAACTACACATTTCAAAACATTTATTCTGCTGTTAGACCAGGTACATTGCAGCAAAACACAAAATATACAATACAGTCCTCTGCTTTTTTATATATTTTAATTCATGCAATTGTGCACTTAGGGGGCAGAGCAGATGAAAGAAGATGTGCTGTTTGACCAATTAAAAGTTAGGAGATTCTATATAAGATTATTTTTAAGTTTATCTCCCAATGTGTGTGTCTTCCTAGTCACCTCCAAAAGGAGCTACTATTCCATATCGACCAAACCCAACACCTGGAACAGTGCTTCTTTCCGGAAATCAGGTACCAAGATCATCTTCTCCTTCTATCTTAATGTGATACAACTCGATTCCAAAAAGGTTGTGACACTGTACTTTGTCTTTTTATAACAGTCTGAGGAGACAAGTTGCTCAAGTTTAGGAATAGGAATGTTGTCCCATTCTTGTCTAATACAGGCTTCTAGTTGCTCAACTGTATTTGTCGTTCTTTGCCGTGTCTTCCTCTTTATGATGCGCCAAATGTTTTCTATGGGTGAAAGATCTGGACTGCAGGCTGGCAATTTCAGTATCTAGATCCTTCTTCTAAGCAGTCAAGATGTTGTAATTGATGCAGTACGTATGTGGTCTGGCATTGTCCTGTTAAAAAATACAAGGTCTTCCCTGAAAGAGACAACATCTGAATGGTAGCAATGTTGTTCTATAGAACTTGGATATACCTTTCAGCGTTGATGGTACCTTTCCAGATGAGTAAGCTGCCCATGCCACATGCACTCTTGCAACCCCATACCATCAGAGATGCAGCCTTCTGAACTGAGCGCTAAGAATAAGTTCTTGTCCTCTTTCGTCCGGATGGCATGGCGTCCCAGTTTTCCAATAAGAGCTTTGAATTTTGATTCATCTGACCACAGAACAGTTTTCCACTTTGCCACAGTCCATTTTAAATGAGCATTGGCCCAGAAAAAACACCTGCGTTTCTGGATCATGTTTAGAAATGGCTTCTTTTTTTGACCTATAGAGTTTTAGCTGGCACGGTGGATTGTGTTCACAGACAATGTTTTTATAGAAGTATTCCAGAGGCCATTTTGTGATTTCCATTACAGTAGCATTCTGTGATGCAGTGTTGTCAAAGGAACCGATGATCACGGGCCTCCAGTATGGTTTTCAAGTCTTGACCCTTACGGACAGAGATTGTTCCAAATTCTCTGAATATTATGCCCTGTAGATGATGATAACTTCAAATTCGGCAATTTTTCTCTGAAAAACTCCTCTCTGATCTTGCTCCACTATTTTTCGTCACAGCATTTGGGTAACTGGTGATCCTCTGTCCATCTTGACTTCTGAGAGACACTGCCACTCAGATAGGCTCATATTGCCAATTGACCAAATAAGCTGCATATTGGTGCAACTGTTCCTTATATGCACATTTTACTTTTCTCGCCTCTTATTGCAACCTGTCGCAACTATTTAGGAATGTGTAGCTCTCATGAAATCCAAAATGAACCAATAATCAGCATAATATTTCAAAATGCTATGTTATCTATAGCCTATTCTATTGTGAATAAGATGTAAGTTTATGAGATTTGTAAATGATTGGATTCCTTTCTTATTCACAATTTTTACAGTGTCACAACTATTTTGGAATCGGCTGTATAGTTCAGGCATCAAGTGTCTGTGTTTTGTGATCACGTAAAATCACATGGAAGTTCTGGGATGAATTGCAATTTTCACAATCTTTTTTATTGTTTGATTTGCTGTATATTCTTTGGATAATTTGATGATCCTTGATTTTTTTTAATAATTTCATATGATCCTTGATGTAAAAGTGTCTTCTCATTCAAGACTACTGGTAGGGTTGGTAGCCTTATATACCACACCGGGTTTTGCATTACCAACAACAGCCGGCATGAGAAGCAGAAGCAGAGCAGTGTGAGTGCAGGCTGCCCAAAATTGGAGTGAACACCAGCCACATTGCCACCTCTCAAAGTAACTTTTGCTAAGACTTAATCCTTCAAAATGAACAGGCCATTACTGTTCATTTAAACAATGAAGTAGTTGGCTATATAGTATGCTAAGCTTAGCACACTGGTAGGCCTATTCTTGGTTAGGGTTGCCAACTTTCAGAAATCAAAATAAGCAGTTTTGGGCAGATATAAATGAAATGCATCTCACACAAGTATAGAGCTTAATTTTGTGCTCAACCTAGTCAACCTAGTCTAAGTACAAATCTGGAATTGGAATTATTGGAAGTGGAATTATTTCTTATTTTTTATACCATTGTTAATTGGCACACTGCATGTTGTGTTACATCTAAAACTAAAAGAAACAAAATAAAAAGCAGAATGCACCCATAGAGTAGGCCTATTGTGTCACATTCATCTCATTATTTCAGAGAACAGTAGGTTGAAAAACAGTCATAATTGAATCAAAACAGTAGCCTACTACATAGTATCTATCTATCTATCTATCTATCTATCTATCTATCTACCTATCTATCTATCTAATAGCTTTCATTTTTTGGCATGAGCAGTTTCTCATAGAAAAGGGCCATTTGTAATGTCCTTACACTTCAGTAATAAATATAAAAAGGTATGAACACGAATTGCAGTTATGAATGCATTATAACTTTTTATGAATGTGTTTATAATTCTTTGTGAATACTGGGCAGGGTTCATAGAAAGTGTTACTAGGCAGTGTAGTGTAGGTACATGCACACATGAACCATCCTCCCACAAACGTCAAGTACAATGTAATGACGCTGTCCCTTTTTCATTATATTCTAAATAATAATATTTATGTTAAACCGGATTTTATTTCATTCTGTTTGTTTCTTGGATTGGGAAATAATGCCCACTTTAGAGTAGGGCAATAAAAGCTTAAATTCAACGGCCCATATTTATCAGAACTAAAAACAAATCAAGGCCCAGTTCCCCAGTAACGCACACTCTTAGCGTACTAAGAAGACTCGAAAGATCTTACCAAAGTTGTTTACTTCTCTGAGTGTGTTCCCCGAACTATCTCTTAGAGTCTTCTTTACTACGTTGTTCTTACCTATCACTTAAGGTGCCAAATCCATGTTTCTGGCATTGATTGTTGTCATTTGCGCTTCCTTTGAGCATGTGTGAAAATGTCTTTTCGGGGATTAAGGTGCAGCTATTAATAAGAAATATGCGAGTTAAAATATAGTTAGTGTGTCAATATGACGTGTATGTGGCATGTTCGCATTTTAGAAGGGTTGAAAAGCAAAGCAACTTAATAAATTTTGGTTATTTTTAATTTATGCAAATTAAAACACTAAACGCAAGGAAACCAATTCAGATGTTCTTTGGCAGTAAGTGTGCAAGTATTGAGATCAATACGACACTTTTTAAAGCTGTAAAGCTTTGGTTTTAGCCAAAAACTGGTTAAAAGGTTACAAATGGTCCAGACCACCCTTACGAAAGTGTGACTTAGGGGGCGTTCACATTGGGGGTGTTTTTCTCAGCTGCGGGTGGATTTTTTACATTATATCCCTCTCGTACAGAGTGGTTTTGAAAAAAAGACTGGGCGCTTTTTAAAAACACCGCCACTAGGAGGTTTTTTCCCCTGCTCCGGGTGGTTTTCAAGTTGAGAAAACTTCAACTCGCCAAGAAAAAGCACCCGACATCAGGCGCTTTTTGACAGCTGACCAATGAACAAGAACTTGCGTCACAATCAAAGGTCTAATGAAAATTCTGAATTTATTATTTTGGTCGCCATCTTTTATTTCTAAAGTCATTACAGACAGAGCAACTAGTTGTTCTCGTGAGTGAACATGAAGAGCACTATGACAAAACCAACACGTTATATCATAATATCTAGGACATGGAAACCACGCGCTTTTAAAATGGGGCTACACTGTACTTTTCTGATCCAAACTCTATAACAGATGCTGATTGACACTCATACAAATAACCTAAGGTTAAGTTTGTAGCCTAGCCTAACGATTGTAACGCACTTGTGTTCTAGAATGAACTCTTGATTGGTGCAGTTTTTTTGGACAAAAACCCGCTGGCAGTTTTTGCTTCCACCCTGATCAGGGGTTTTCTAAACATAAAAAACCCTGTGTGAACGCCCCCTTACAGAAGATACACTTAGTGTACGGACATTTCGGGAATCACGTCTTAACGTTAAGAGGGAGGTTAAGGTATAGGTTAAGAAATACTTAACGATAAGAATGTTTTGGGGAAATGGGCCCAAATCGGTGCATTAGAATTAGATTTTTTTCCAAACACTTTATTTGAAGGTACTGTCATAAGACTGATATGACACTTGTCATTAACTATGGCATGACGTTGTCAAGAATCTGTCATAAACTTTATAAACCTGTCATGACTTCTGACATACCTTAACCCTAACCCAAACCCTAACCCTAACCATGACAAATACCATGTGACACTTAATGACAGAAGTCATGACCGGTGTATAAAGTTTATGACAGATTCATGACAACGTCATATCATAGTTAATGACAGTGTCATATCAGTCTTATGATAGTACCTTCAAATAAAGTGTAACCGATTTTTATTTGATTAAAAACAAATGTTACTGACAGTGTCAGTCTGCTGACAATAATGTTTGTGATTTCATTCAAGGTATTTGAAAGCTCTGAATATGGGTCACATCCTCTTCTGTCGGTCACACAAGGGGGTCTTGATCTGCAACAGGTATGTATGTAATTTGAAGGAAAACTTCTTTAGCCTCTTCTTGGTTCCATATTCTGATGCCCTATTGGTCAGGCGCAATAGACTACAAAAATACCCTTACAGACAGGCCATTGTTCCCATAAATTCCTATTCAAATGGCGTTCAAATTCCTACAAGAAGTAGTCTTAATATAACTTTCAAAAGTTATTTCGGTAACACTTTACTTGACGGGTGAGTACATAACACATTCATAGCAGCTTTCATAAAATGCTCACAAAGCATTCATGACTGTTTCATAAGACATGACTCCACCTTCATACGCAACCCTTCATAAATGTGAAAGTTAGAATGCCGATAACCTATCAAAATAAAAGTCCAGTGGTCTCAAAGCAGCACTGCCATTTATGCTTGTCAGCTGATCATGTCACATCTTAATATTTCATGAATATTTTAGGAAGTCTACTTCAAATGTCACTTTACTATACAGGTTGCGAAGTATTCATAATCACTTATCTGAGTTTAACACTGAAAGGTAGGGTTAAAGTACTTTGAGATGCAAGGTAAGGTATGAAAAAATATTATAATTACCCCAAGGTGAGATATTATTTTATGAAACATTTAAATTAGATACTTGCTCATGATCTGATACTGCATTTGTCCATTACTCTGACTTGATCAGGTAACAGGTTCAAATCAAGGACTTCAATGCTTTTTGAGACCATTGGACAGGAGCAAGCATAATTTATTTATTTTATTTTTATTTTATTTATTTTTTATCTGTTACCTGAATATGTAATATCAGATACATCAGGGTCTACAAATACTGGTCAGCTCTAGTTTACCTCTCAGTGGTAAACTCAGATGAATGATTATGAATACTTCGCAACCTGTATAGTAAAGTGACATTTGAAGTAGACTTCATAAGATATTCATGAAATATTCAGGTGTGACATGATTGGGTGACAAACATAAGTGGCAATTCTGCTTTGAGACCACTGGACTTTTATTTTGATAGGTTATCGACATTCTATCTTCCACATTTATGAAGGGTTGGGTATGAAGGTGGAGTCATGTCTTATGAAACAGTCATGAATGCTTTGTGAGCATTTTATGAAAGCTGCTATGAATGTGTTATGTACTCACCCGTCAAGTAAAGTGTCACCGTTATTTCAAACATATTTTTGTTGAGTAATACTTGTGAAGCGGTTTTCACATCGGCGGCAGAATGCTGCTTTATTTACCACTTCGCTTACTATTCTGTTTGACGCTGTCTGTTTTGACCTGCCGTACAGTGGCCTTTACAGCTGTGCTGGATACTCAATTAGCTGCTGTACAGTGGCCTTGACAGCTGTACTGGATACTCAATTAGCTAATAACCCTGCTTGACACTTCAAAATACACATATGGGAAAATACCTTCTCTTTCCAAGTTTAAACAATGCTGGTTAATTCTACATATTACTGATCCAGTGTGCAGAGTTTAAAAACACTGTTGATCATCAAGTATTATAACATTACTGTATAATACTGAATAACATATAACACCAATTTGTGTGTTTGCTAGGGTTTGGACATCATTTGTAAATTGTTAATACCAGTGACACTGAATTCCCAGGACTAGCCTGATTAGCTCAGTTTAGCAAGGTAAACTTAGAAAGCTAACAAAGCTAACAGGTATCAGACAAAATTTTCCTCAACTGTATCGCGCCTTCACGTTAACCACAAGCTTTCATGGTTGGTGCATGTCTAGATCCAGTGGGTAATTTTTCTGAAGCTTTCCAAGGACTAAGCAAGTACATGCCTCAGGGTAGGCTATTAGGTGTAACAAGTTGACAATATACATTGGACATTGGACAGGGCAAGCTCTGTGTAAATTTAACAGTAATAATATGTTAAGTGTTATTACTAGCTGTGCACCTTATTCCAAAAATAGACAAAATATGTTGCTGTTTTCTCCCACGTGTGGCACCAGGAGCATTGAGCATAAAGGCCAATTCTGAAGAGATGAGACAAGACAGTTTTGCTTGTTTCCCTCACTTATATAACTGTTTATGTCCTTTCATAGGCATTCACTTTGCAAAACCAATATGGTATTCCACACTCAGAGGTAAGGCACTACAGAAAAACCTCCAGAAAGAATCGTGTAAGAGATGTAACAAAATTTCAACTTTTCTCTGTTCCTGGGCTGAGAGTGTTATTTCCTGGATGGTTGTGCCACAACTAATAGGAAAAGACTCATTTTGTCCTTTAAACTTTGCTTTTGTGGCCAGTGTGATTTGCCATTTTCCACTGTATTTGAGCCGCAATTTGATCAAAATGGCAGCAAGAAGTTGTAAACATTCAGTGGATGCATTCTGCTATACACTGCATATGGCCAATTTATTACAGTTTTTCTCAGTCGCTTTGGTACAATTCTCGATTCATCCTTACTTTTTGCAAAACAGTAAGTGCATTTCTCAAAACAATTTGGACAAATGGCAAAACACCATGGATTGTCTGCAAAAGCAAGTCTCTTGCTCAAAATCCTTAATTCATCTCTCAAAATTAAATATTTGTGTCAATAGACATGTCAGTCCATCAGAGGGAAAAGTTCTTGTGTCATCATGTGTGAACATAACAGTCAAATTGTTTAGTCAATGTTCATTTAGTCATTGTTATGTTGTCAATGTTATTTAGTCATTGTTATGTTGTCAATGTCTAAATGTAATGGGGTGTGAGACAATTCAACAGAAAATTGTACACAGGTTTGTGCATGGATGTACCAATGCATTTACAATTTGCTGAAACCAATGAGAAATTGCTATTTTGATGTGCACAAGTGACATGATGATGTGAAGATTGACCAAGTAGTTTTGAGAATTTCAATTCCGATCTGAGAAATGTACCAATGCGACTGAGAAAAACGGTAAAATTACGCTGCTACTTTTTCTACTGCAAATTGTTGACAAACCATGTCATTGTGCTACAGAAAGGAAAAGACAGCACAACAGCACTAAAAAAGCTAAATGTGAACATAGGACAATCTCGTTTGGGAAAACTATACACCCAGTGCTATAGAAATTGCAATTCAGTCTTCCTACACCTTGCTTACATGCATTATTTTGCTTATATGCATCTGTCCTTGACCTATTATGACAACATGTTCAACCATTTTGCATGTTAAGACTTATACGATGAACCAATGCCTAAATGTAATGGGGTGTGAGACAATTAAACAGAGAATTGTAGTTTTTGCATGGATGTACCAATGCTTTTGCAAATTGCCGAAAGCAATGAGAAATTGCTATTTTGATGTGCACAAGTGACATGATGATGTGAAGATTGACCAAGTAGTTTTGAGAATTTCAATTCTGATCTGAAAAATGTACCAAAGCGACTGAGAAAAACTGTAAGACATTGGGTGTATTCCATCACAGCCTCCATTAGAATGTGTGAGGCCTACAAGGCCTACTTTGGCATGCTTTGGCAAGGTGACCAAGACAAGCCATGAGCACCCCATTATAAATGTCAATAGGTAAGAAGTCTTCAGAGGGTGAGTTGAACAGTTTATTTGCCCGATTTCCTAGGCAAAGGAAAGAAGGGCTTGGAATAGCTTTGTGACAGTGGTTGAAGGATTCTTAGGGAACCACAAGTCAGAAAATTATGAGAAATTTGAGAGACTTGATCAAGAACTTTGGAAGAATTGGATGTCTGATGTCCTTGAAAGTTCACATCCTCGATGCTCATCTAAACAAGTTCAAGGAAAACATGGGAGCTTATTCAGAAGAACAAGGAGAGATATTATGGACTTTGAAAGGCGTTGCCAAGGAGTGCACAATGAGAACATGATGGGAGACTATATATGGGGTCACATACGTGAAAGTGATTTGCACCATGGTCATAAACCTCGTAAAACCATCCATTTTTTTTAATATACAAATGTCCTCTGTAGTTATTGACATACATGCACTGTTCAATTGATGTGCATGCACATTTTATTGAAAATAACTATATATATTGATGTACACCTTAGCTATTGATGCACTACTTGGAAATCTCAGTCCTATGTTCAAGAAGTTGGTTTATTCCTCTCTGGTGAATATGTGTATACACAGCGGAAATGGCAATTGTGATCTAAAAATCTATGTTTTCTTGATTATATATATAATATATATATATATATACAATGCACTGTTCAAACACTTTTTGTAAATTGTAATGCCAATTTCAGTCATATGTTGGTTTACTCTTCTATTTAGAACACCAGAACCTGCGAAAATGGCATTTTTTTTATCAAAAAATAAATTTTTCATGATTAAAACCACAAAAGCAAAGTTTAAACACTATAATGGCCATAATCCTTCAAAATGCAGACCTAGAAGTCAGGAAATTACACTTTCCACTCAGGAACAAAATATGTGTTACATAATGAATGACATGGAATTTGTAAATAATAATGCCTGTAGTGAGTAAATCTTGGGAGGCCAGGAAAGGTCCAACACCTATTGCCGCTGCTTGAGCAAACCACACTGCACATTGCATGTCCTTCCTAGAACTCTGACACTATGGGGAGACACAGACAGGGCAAAAGATTTAAAACCCTTCAAACTCTGGGAAACTGTATTCACTCTAAAAACTGTATGTCACTTAGATGTCCACACGCACCAGTGAATGTCATCAGAACACAACACAGTAACGACTCAGTAGGTAAAGGCAGGCTGTGACTCTAACGATACAATTGAAATGAACACTGAATTTTGCACAATTTGGGCCCCTGCAATGTCAAGTAAAATAGCCTGTAGCCTCCCCACTTGCCTCTCCTTGAATTACCATGAAGAATTGACCCGTATTCCAAACAAAAGGAAGTATGGCTGTGGCTACCTACAGTATGATTGACTTCTTATCTGTAAATGTATTGACTGAATATTATATGTTTGGTCTGAAACTAATCTCTAACTAATCTGATCATAATTTTGTGACAATCTAAAGTATTTGTACATAGTTCTAAATAAATAAATATAATTTGAATTCAAACCTTCCTCTTGAGTCAGTCAGATGACAAATCACATGCTGGTTACCTTGTGTCAATGGACTTTTTTTAAAATATTAATGTTTGGACTCCACATTCAACCCACTCCATAGTGAATTCCACAAGAGAGGCACCCAGTAGTAGAAAGCTTTTCCCCCTCTCGTGAATTTTGAATTTGCTATCAGTGTGTCTGGGTTTTCACCCAGGCTACTGTACATGATTTCCAGTTACAATTAACAGCTGTTCTGTTTCCACAGGTGGCTAAACTGCACCAGTTATCCATGCAGCAGGGCATTTCCTCCATGGGCCAGCCTGTCCCTCCAATGCTGCCTGGTAGATATACTTTATCACATACCATTCCTCATACAGGGATCTAAAACAGGATAGAAGACCAGGGGCCTCATTTATAAAACTTTGCGTAGGATGTACGCCAGAAGATGGCGTACGCACAGAAGTCAGAATGTGCGTGCGCACAAAAATATTCTGATTTATAAAACCTTGCGCACGCACGTTCCACGCTGATTTCTCTTTATAAATCACAACCCACCCTAAATTTGCGGTACCTTTGCATACCTCAACACACACCCATATTTGCCTATAAATATTCAGCGAAACGCCCTCAATGAATATTTATATCTGTGGGCAACGTGCCGAAAACAGAAGGAAAGAGAAAGAAGTGCAACTTCACCGACTGTAAAGTGAAAGGAGATTAAGCGGAGCAACGTCAGGCGGTTTTGTTTGGAAGGCATAGAACGGGAGCTATGCCAAAAATAAAAAAGATATATTTTTAAATGGTCAACAAATCTACCTACCTACTACTCTCTACCTACCACAGCCAATCTCCCTGAAATTGCAAACCATTCACAGGCAACGTAACAAGCAACACCTGTTATGAGCCTAATGATCAGTAGGCTTACAGTAAATAAAAAATGACATTTACGTTTAGCAGATGCGTTTATCCAAAAGGACTTTGATTTGTCAACTATGAGTTATTTCAGTCTGAAGAACTTTGCTGAAAGGCACAATTTTAGCAATCAGGATTTGAACTTCAAATTTCAAGGACAGGCTATTGCAAGCCCCCAAGTCCGTCTCCTTAACCACTTCGCTACCACTGTACCCACGTCATCCAAAAAAAGGCATTAATTATTAGCAACTAAGCCTAATTTGTTTCAAAGACTTATAGCCTATCAATATAGGCTATAGCCTATAGTGTCTTTATTGCTTCTAATAGCCTAATAGTTTTGACAAGTGCACCAAACAACAAGCAAATGCGTTAGACTTTAAACATTTTTATAACGATAAAGCCAGTCACGTCTTTGATGCGCAATGTTTGTTGAACTTCCATGTAATGAACCAATTTCGGGTCGTTCTCCCCACTTACTCTTGAGGTCGCACTTTCTGTTTTTCCCTTATATTGTGCGTACGCATGGGTCAGAGCTTGCGTAGAGGTGCGCACATTTCACCGCCAAGTTCACTTTTTATAAATACCAAAGCTTGCGTAGAACATGGCGTACGCACTCTTTTAAGCGTACGCAGCGTTTATAAATGAGGCCCCAGTACTTTTGTAAAGAAATGAGACTACAGTACTGATACATTACTACAGTAATGATAATGGTTATAGTAATTACCTCAAAGCAAAAAGGTGTGTCAGCCATTTGTAAGGTTGAGTTGTTAGTGCTAAAGTATTTGTTTATTAACATTACAAATCCTGTTAAACTGACATTCAATTCAATTCAATTCAATTCAATTTTATTTGTAGAGCGCTCAAATTTTAGGTAGTGGTCATCAGGGGGCCATCAGGCCAGTTCCATCACGGGCCTCAGAGAAAAAGGGAGGATGGTCCTGGTGTGTGGCTCCGGAGAGGTTGGTCGGCATCCGTAGTGGTGTAGGGTTGATGGCAGGAAGGTACGGGAGGTTCATCACTCAGCCAGTGCGTCAGGGCAGAGGAGGCAAGAGAAACATAAGAAATAGAAACAACAGGATTAGGCCAGTCTAGGAGGATATCACTTTATGATATAAGTGTGTCATATAATCTTGCTAGAGTGAGGAGAGGGAGAGAGAGAGGAGAAAGAGGTCTGTACAGGATGGCAAGTGTGCAGAAGGTGGCAGCACTAGGCTATCGCAGCATAACTAAGGTATGGTACATGGCATCTCACCAATCCAGAAGGGGGTGGTTAGTAGCCGCCTTGGAAAAACAGCAGAGGTAGCCCTCCCAGGAAAGCCCAAGGAAGGAAGGTTTGAAGTCTAGACTTAAAGGTATTGAGAGTGTCCCCTTCGCGAATGTAAGGAGGAATAGAATTCCATAGGAGAGGTAGCCTGACAGGCCATCTCTGTACAGAAGATTTTCTGTACTTGAGTCTGGAAGGGCTGAATTGGGTAGAGGGTGGGCGCAGTCGTTGTCTGTCAAGTCGTCTCTGCACGCGATTAGCCTAGAAATCTAGACGCCCCTAGCTAGCCTAGTGCTCGCTAATATTATTATGATTTTTTAGCTCGCTAATAACTTGTAGTATCATAATTACTGTCATTGCCTGATCTAATAAAGTTCATCTGCAACAAAAACGAACAGTAACAACTTACTCCTTAGGCTTGAAATGATGACAACCAGTTGGGGAATATCAGGGATACATGCAAAAAACTCTCAATAACTCCATAAAACGATAGCGACTCAGTTTATAAGTTCCATTCCACAAATTTTGAATTTGCTTCAGCGTAACAAAAAGACGGAGATCTCTGCAACTCTCTTTCGTCACTTCTTCCTTACCCCTCAGGACGATTTGATTGGTCTGATACAAGTTAGATCTGGGCGCTTTCTTCTCTGCCGAGCCTGGCTAGACTCCTGTAGTGGCCAAATGAATTTGCTGCCGCTAGGGGGGTCTAGATTTCTAGGCTATAGGAGAAGTGCTCGATAAGCAAAAGCTCTTCTCCCAATTGTAGTTTTAGATATGGTCACTTTTTCAAGGAGACCAGCATTTGGAGATCTCAGAGGTCTTGCTGGATGGTATGGAACAAGTAAATCTGTAATGTATGCAGGAGCTAAGCCATTAAAGGAGAAATTTGGTGTGATAAGGACATAAAGTATATTGCAACATCATTAAAAGTTGGAATGTTTGCCATGGAGCAGAATTTTGAAACATTTGTGCATGCCGGAGAAAGCCACTTGCTAGTTGTGGCTTCCGGGGGCACCCAGCTAGGGGGTAAGTAGCTATCTGTACAATTACTAAGTTTTCAATGCCTAGTTTTAAATGTTGGAACTGTCATTATACTATAAACAAAGTGTGGGGCTATTTTGAGCCTTTCTATGGCTTAAAACAGCGATTTGGCTATACCAACACCTAGCTGGGTGCCCCTGGAAGCTACAACTTGCAAGTGGTTTTCTCCAGCCTGCAAGATCGTATCAAAATTCTGATCCAACTTTTTATGATGTTACAATATACTTTGGGTCCTTACCACACCAAATTTCTCCTTTAATCATCTCTGACTACATTCAATACTCATACTGTTTTGTGTTAACCATGGTCAATCTATGCATCAGACTTTACGGATACTTTATTAGGCTCCAGGCAGGTAGGCTGAGTCCATGAGGCGTGGATCTGCCCAAGGTTTCTTCCTACAAAACAAATTATTTACAAAGCGAAGGGAGTTTTTCCTTGCCCCTGATTCTCATGGATGCTTCCCGTACTGTCTGTAAAGCGCCGCGAGACAATGTACTGTCTCGTGGCAGTACAAATAATGTCATGAGAAGGATTTTGAAGTCAATTCGACTTTTGACAGGAAGCCAGTGTAGAGATGCTAGAATGGGAGAAATATGTTCATATTTCTTAGTTCTAGTGAGTGTTCTAGCTGCTGCATTTTGGATTAGCTGTAGACTTTTAATGCAGGTGTTACTGCACCCTGAGAACAGAGCATTGCTGTAGTCGAGTCTGGAGGTAACAAATGCATGTATACGTTTTTCAGCATCCTCAAAGGACAGGAACTTCCTAACCTTAGCAATGTTTCTAAGGTGAAAAAATAATGTTTTAGAAATGTGCTTTACATAGCTATTCAGAGATACAAGATACAAGATACTTTATTTGTCACATGCATCGTCATACGTGTACAACATACAGTGAAATGTAATCAAACTAATCCAAATAAATAGAACTAATAAAAATTCAATATAAATAGGTTTTACACATACAAACACGCATACATGGACATTAATGCACATGTACACATGCATACATGCACACACATGCACAGTAGGATACCCACACATTGTGCATACTGTATGTATCCACACAGGCACGCTTAGCACACACACACACACACACACACACACACACACACACACACACACATCATACAACATTAGCCTGCGGAGAGATGGCAGTGTGGTTAAAGTGCAGAGTGCAGGGTGGGGAGGAATGGCATGTCCAGGTTGAGGAGTCTCACTGCTTGGGGATAAAAGCTCCTCCTCAGTCTTTCGGTCTTGGCCATAAGAGACCTAAACCTTTTTCCAGATTTTAGGGGCTGGAACAGATGGTTACTGGGGTGGGAAGAGTCCTTCAGAATTTTCAGGGCTCTGCTCCGGCATCTGGTGATGAAGATGTCTTGCAGAGGTGGGAGAGGAGACCTGCAGCATCGCTCAGCAGCCTTGATCACCCTCTCAAGGGTTTTACGGTCCTGGGCAGAGCTGTTCCCATACCAGCACATGATGGCTTGAGTGACTATGCTCTCCACAGCCCCTGAGTAGAAGGACCTCAGAATGACTGGTGATGCCCCAAACTTCCTCAGCTGCCTAAGATGGAACAGGCGCTGGCTCGCCTTCTTCGCCTGGATGGTGATGTGCTCGGTCCATGTGAGATCTGCTGAGATCCTAGCTCCCAGATACTTAAAGCTGGTCACTCTCTCTACTGGATCCCCATTGATGGTGATGGGTGAGAGGGAACGCTGCTGCTTCCTGCTGAAGTCCACCACCAGCTCCTTAGTTTTGCTGACGTTCAGTTGGAGGTAGTTGTTTTTGCACCACAGTGCTAGGTTGCTCACCTCTTCCAGGTAGGCGGTCTCGTCGTTGTTGGAGATGCAACCCAGCACTACTGTGTCATCAGCAAACTTAATGATGGAATTGGAGCTGTGGGTGGCTGTGCAGTCATAGGTGTATAAAGAGTACAGCAGTGGACTGAGTACACACCCTTGAGGAGCTCCAGTGTTGAGCGTGATGGAGTTGGAGATGCAGTGGCCAGCCTTAACAGACTGTGGTCGACCTGTGAGAAAGTCCAGGATCCATGCACACAGACCATGGTTCAGCCCTAGAACCCTCAGCTTTGTGTGCAGCCTTTGGGGAATGATTGTATTAAAAGCAGAGCTGTAGTCAATGAACAGCAGTCTCACATAATTCCCACTTTTCTTGTCCACATGAGTGAGAGTGGAGTGCAGGACGTGGGAGATGGCATCCTCAGTGGACCTGTTGGCGCGGTAGGCAAACTGGAGAGGGTCAGTGTTGATGGGGATGGAGGCAGTAATGATGTCTTTGATTAGCCTCTCAAACACCTTCATGACTACTGAGGTTAATGCAATGGGCCGGAAGTCATTCAGGCATGATGGGGTACTAGTCTTTGGTACCGGAATTATGATAGATTTTTTAAAACATGTAGGTACACATGACTGTGCCAATGACGCATTAAAAATAGTGGTAAAAACACCAGACAGTTGGTCAGCGCAAGAGACGACCGGGTATACCGTCTGGGCCGGGTGCTTTGCGTGCGTTAACCTGTTTTAGGGCCCTGCGCACTTCACTGTCTTTGAAGCTGGTAGTTGCCAGTTCATATGTAGTAGGGCTAGCGGCAGTTGCGCCGTTATCGTAAGGGTTGGTCTCCTCAAAACGGGCGTAAAATGCATTGAGATCGTTAACAAACTCAAGGTCCGCATTTGGAGCATTGTCGGGAGCTTGTCGAGAGGTCTTGATCAATAATTACCCCCAGATTTTTCACTTGTGAGCTAAATGAGAGTGTGGAACTGCTAAGTGAGTTATGATTGTGAAGTGAGGTGTCCTTCAGGTGTCCTTCAGAGGCAATCATAACTTCAGTTTTATCTGAGTTCAAGCATAAGAAATTTTTTGACATCAAAGCTTTAATGACTTCAAGGCAGGCATTGAGTGTGGTTGTCGATGTGCAGTCGCTAAGCTTCATAGAGAGATAAAGCTGTGTATCATCGCTGTCCTATATTCCCATGTTTAAATCATATGGTTATTAGTGATGCGCGGGTCAGGTTTTTTTAGATTTTAAATATTTCTGAAAATATTTTATAATGTATGCCCAGCTAATCTGCCGTACAAAGCAAAAACACAGTATTTGCTTTTTTTTAAAAAAATATTCTTATTTTTTCATAAATCAGAAGTGCAGTATCTGCTCTACAATCTGCAAGTTTAATAAGAGTATTGCTAAAATTTTGGAAGATATGGGCTTTTTTAGTTTGCAGTATCTCCAAAAATAATTGTAAAACAACAGCAAAATGCATTAACAAAATCGCAGTATCTGCATTCTAATTTGATTGAGCTGTGTTGTAAAGAGTGCAACTTTTTTCATAGTGAAACAACGCTCCCATTGACTTCGCTTTAGCATGAAAGTTTTTAGCTCATAAAACAGGCAATTTTGTGAGTTATCCGAAAATACAATATGCTTTAGATTCACCACACCATAATCTAATAAATCATACAATTAGTACTTAAATATGATTTGATTCTGAGGTGTCGTGAAAGGAAAAACACAAAAAGCTGTTTTTCTCAGTTTGACGTTTTCGCAGATACTGCGTTTTCGCTTTGGACGGCAGTAATGCCGACTGGAAGCTGTGCGCAATGAGTGATCCCTGCATTTGAAATCACTGTCACGTCAACAGCCTTGTATGTTACATTTGATTTACAGATTCCCCTATGCAAAATGTCATAGATTATTTTATAAAAATCTACTTGATACATAAAGTTGCTAAGTGCGTTTTCACATTTTGACCCGGCCCACCCGCAACCGCAATACTTTTAAAAAGTTCTATCCAAATCCACCCACAGAAAACTGTCTGTAGGAGAAAGAACAAAAGCATGATGATTTATTGAGAAATCAGGATATGCTTAGATATAGTACTTCAAAAGAATCCGGAGTACTGTAGTATGTTGCCACAGTCACACCAGGTTCTCCCCAGCCACGCCCACTCACTCTCCTGAATTTCCCATCTCTCAGTCACTCTCCCCAATCGCTTGCGCCTGTTCCCACCGACACTCCCCATTTAAACCCCTGCCTCTTCTCACTCGGTTGTCTGGCCTCGTCTATGGTCTGGTCTCTCTCTGACTTCCTGGATTGAAACTCTAGAACTGTCCTAAACATTTTGCTCTTTTTACCCCTATGGACTTCTTGGCTTTGTTTTAGTCTTTTGCCTCTGTTAGGACCCCTGATCTTTTGTGTGTTTTGCTGTGGGATTTCTGTCCTCCTTAAGTTGGCCTTTGAATACATCTGCACTACTCTGAACTCTATATCCTTGTCATGAGTCTATGTACCATGACAGAAGGCCACACCAGACTACAGAGCCTCTTCAGACAGCTCAGCCACATCAGCACCCCAAACCTTCCTCCATTCCTTTGAAAGCCAAAGACCCTTTTCTGGAACCCACCTTGCAGGCCTTTACGTAACTAAAAGTCAGCCGTTGATCATTTCTCAAGGTCTGTAAGCCAATTTTCTCTGCGAATGTTACTTAACTGCCACTGAGACCGTTGAAGCTCTGTTCATACGTCTTCCACAATCTTGGGATACTGGAAGGCACAGTATTGGCTAATAGACCTCAATTCATTGCATGGTTTTGGTAAGCATTCCTTCACTTGTTGGGGGTGACTGTAAGTCTAACCTCTGGATGCCAGATGAATGGACGAATTGGACAAGATCTAAGATCAGCCAATTCCTGCGGAGCTACAGCCATAACCACCAGAACACCTGGAACCAACTACTACCCTGGGCCGAGTATGCAAAGAATCCCCTACACTAGCCTTCTACAAGCTTCACACCCTTCCAGTGCATACCCAGCCACCAACCCTCAACTATTGCCCTGGTCAGCGTAACCCTTCAGAGGTCCCAGCAGTAGATCTTCTGTGAGAGTCTGGAGAGAAGCCCACCACCACCTACAATGAGCCATCCATTGCCAGAAATGCCAAATCTGTAGTCATCCTGAGTCTGTGTGCTGTGACACATGTAAACACATTATCCTGATTTCGACAGTTGCAGAAAGTTTCTGGAGTGTGACATGCCAGATGAAATGCTGAGAAGTGCCAAGATAATCAAGCGGTTTTCTTTACAAGAAGAACTCCAGGTGTAACTTATCCCAAGTTCACACTACACGATTTTAGAGGTGATTCCTAGATTGAAGGGTCAATTAGAAATCACAGGTACTTGTGGGGAAACTTGGCAGTTTATCCGTGAGTGCAAGTCATTAAACGTTATTAAACCTTGGTCAAAGCATGATTAAACTAAGGTCAAGAAAGTCTTGAAGCACAAAATTAAATTAATCCTTGCTGTTGCAGTCTGCTCAGTGTACAGCAAATAATGGAGAACCGGGGAAAGTAGTTTTGTTTGTACATTCTGTTTCTGATTTCTTCATTGGATTATCATTCTCTGTATTACAGTAGCAGTGGAGTCCTCAGCCCAGTCCTCATCCCAGGAGCTTCTAATTCCAAATGATGTAAGTTGAAAGCAGGCCATTTTTTATAATAACCATACAGTCCATATTAGTCTGTGATAATCTGACTGTTGTCTGACGCTTAATTTGTTCCTGTAATGCAATGCAGATGGTGTCTTGTAAAACAAAACTTAAGGAATTAAAGGGACAGACTTACAAAGACTTTCATTGTTAATGTTGTATTTGCCTTTGTGAGTTTGCAGAATCCATGTTTACCCCACACCTGAAGATAATCTTGTTGTCATGGTCACTTTAGATAAATTATCTGTGCTTTGTCTACAGCATGCTTGAATTACTTATGACCGGAAATACAGTATCCAGTATCCACAGATTGTAATCCTGGACAGTAATTTCTACTTGTGGACGTGTGTAGAAATCTGATAATGATAATGTGATTTGATAATGATAATAATATTTGATAAATATAAAATGATCTTGCAGCAATTTTGAAACTTGTATTTCAAGAAAGGAGTTTTCTTAGTGACTACTTAAAGACTAGGTAATTAGCAATCTAAATATCAGAAATGTTAGTTATTAATGTCAAAGACAATGGTAGAAGATGTCGGGAAAATATTTATTAAGCCTAAAAGAACTAACCGTAACAGTCACTCATAGGTGACATCTTTGTAATTTTGTAGCTATTTTATGGCTCCTTCAGGCATCGGAGCAACACAGAAACTCATCAGACGCATATTTCACCTGTGTGAGCGTGTGACTGGAAAAGCACACTGCTATAGATTAGAAAACTTTATGTAGGCCTGAATTAGCGAAGTAGGCCTAATTAATAGTAATATGAACAAAAGAGAAAAATTAAAACAGCATGCGTTGGAATAGCGGCATGTAGTTATTACTACATAACTAATAAGAAATAAATTAAGGTAGCCTATTTTAAGAAACTTTCTGGGGCATTTAGCCCATATTATCCATGCTGTCGGTAGGAACAGGCAACAGAAAAGTTGAGGAAACATAGACATATAAAGAACCATTGCGCTGACAATTTGGGCATTTTTGCAGTGGGATGTACTTACTATTGTAACCGACTGTTTATTTTAATTAATTAATGTCTGTAAGTTATTTTCAAAGGACAACAAAACTATACTGCTATGCAAGCTGTACAATTACTCCTTTGAGTTGTATAAAAGTTTATTTATTTATATATTCATATATTTATTTATGTTTTAGCAGACGTTTTTATCCAAAGCGACTTACATTTTGCCTACAATCAATTACATCAGGGCCAGTCACCCTGAAGTGCCCAGCTGAAGGGCTCATCAGTGGCAGCCAGGATATGACTCACAATTTTTCCTATATGGTTCCATGCATCTAAATAGCCATAAGCTACTTTTATGAGGTTTGGTCTGAACATTACCTTGGGGTAGAGAACCAATATTGGCATTGTTGCTTAGACACTGGCAGCACATGGATCCATGGATCATCCCTGGATTCTCCACAATAGCTTATATGACTAAGATATGCACTTGCATTGTTGTTGCAAAATGCGAAATGATGCAGAATTTCGGGGACACGGAGTCAATCTGCTACGCCTAAAGGAGAAATCCGATGTGTGCCTGCACCAACATATCAAAATCATGCTCCCGGGCAAACGTTTTAACTTTTTATGATGTGGCAATATACTTATATTTTATTCACAACATATACAGTGTAGATAACATGGCAAATGTTATCAAACAAATTAGACATTTTGACATGTTTTTGGATTTCAAGAGTGCTACACATTCCAAAATAGTTTGGACAGGTAGCAATAAGAGGCCAGAAAAGTAAAATGTAAGGGACAGCTGGAGGACCAATTTGCAACTTATTTGGTCAATTGGCAACATGAGTGGGTGTGAAAAGAGCCTCTCAGAGTGGCAGTGTCTCAGAAGTCAAGATGGGTAGAGGATCACCAGTTCAATTCAATTCAATTCAATTCAATTCAATTCAATTTTATTTGTAGAGCGCACAAATACAGTACATTGTCTCGCGGCGCTTTACAGACAGTACGGGAAGCATCCATAAGAATCAGGGGCAAGGAAAAACTCCCTTCGCTTTGTAAATAATTTGTTTTATAGGAAGAAACCTTGGGCAGATCCACGCCTCATGGACTCAGCCTACCTGCCTGGGGCCTAATAAAGTATCCATAAAGTCTGATGCATAGATTGACCATGGTTAACACAAAACAGTATGAGTACTGAATGTAGACAGAGATGATATACACATAGTTTGTGTGGCAGTCAGGGCCAAGGGATGGAGTCAGTAGTTGGAGTGTGGGATTAGTCAGTAATTGGAGTGGGATCAGAGTTCATTGGGTGTTGGTCGCCATCTAAGTAGTGGTCATCAGGGGGCCATCAGGCCTCAGAGAAAAGGGAGGATGGTCCTGGTGTGTGGCTCCGGAGAGGTTGGTCAGCATCCGTAGTGGGGTAGAGTTGGTGGCAGGGAGGTACGGGAGGTTCATCATTCAGCCAGTGCGTCGGGCAGAGGAGGCAAGAGAAACAAAAAGAAACAGGTTGCAAGTGGGAGGATGGGCTTTTGCTGCTTATATATTATTATATTGCTTCTGTGACCACATTGCATTGGCGGAGGTCTGCGCTCTCCGAGTGCTTTTCTAGTTTCTCGACTTTATTACCTCCGCCAAGGAGGTTATGTTTTCGCCGATGTGTGTGTGTCTGTCTGTGTACAACATGATGATATTTTCAGACAACATGTGTACTGGGACAAGTAAGAACTGATTCGATTTTGGTGGCGATCGGTGATCCAGAATACCATCTGTGACCACATTGTCTTGGCAGACGCTCTCTGAGCACTTTTCTAGTTTGGAATGTGCTGTCTTAAATGTAGTCGCATGTAGTTGTTAGCTGCCTTATTCAAATACTTCCTAGTGTGCCTCTCTTGAGTTTGACCAAAAGCTGGTGCATTATTTTTTGTTCTGCATAAGTTTTTGGGTGTTAAACTAAATAGTCCACTCTGCTTTTATTCTCTCTGATGCAGCTGATTGGATCCATCATTGGCAGACAAGGCACCAAAATCAATGAGATTCGACAAGTTTCAGGGGCACAGATCAAGATTGGTAGCCAGCTGGACAGCACTAGTGATCGTCATGTCACCATCACAGGCTCCCCCATCAGCATCAACCTGGCCCATTACCTCATCACATCATGGTAAGACCTGGCAGTCAGCCTTTATGAAGGATCTGGCTCAGCCTGCAGCCAGACAGAAAACTCACTATAGCATTACCAAAGGTTTTCCACTTTATGTTAGTGTAAATGGTATCTGATGATAAAAACCCCTACCCTCTGTCTATCCTTCCGTTTGCTCACTCAGAAGCAATGTTGGTTATGATCAAACTAGTGTCTATCGATTTACAAAATTGTAGAAGTGATGAATTACTTGCTATTTTGTTGCATGGTGAAAATACTAACCTTTACCTTTGATTCATCTACCTTGCAGCCTGTATGTTGAATTACAGTTAACCTGTAGTTATATTGACATGGGAGGAATTGTAAATAACTCTCCTCAAAGGTAGAGAGATACAGACAGCAAGTCAGGTTAATGCCCCCAAAATGCGTGGGTAGGGTCAGCGTGGGTGACGTGCAGGTCAATGGACAAGGTAGAGAAATTTTTTATTGTCACCTGTAAACCTTGGGTTTAGACAAAGATATATTTTCCATGATTTGTTAGTTCCAGCATGACTGAAATATCATGAGTGGTCTCTACTAGTGTCGTAAGTGGAACGACTTTAATGTCAAGTTTGATTAGCTCTTTTTAACAAGCTAATTTAGCTACATTTACTGTAGTGATGAATGAAGATGGCTAGTTAGCAAGCTAACAAAAATATCAAACACCTACTAAAACTGTGCTCAATATTGCAATTGGAGGAGTACAAAGTTGACATTTCACATCAGACAGAACAACAGAACAATCAGAACAACGTAAACCTTAAGGCATTGCTCTCAAAAATAAGTTCCTTGTAGATGGTGCTCAGTGTGCACAGCATTTCATTAACTCGAATTCTTAATGAACCAATGTTTTCCCCCACATGGGAATAGTTCTCTCAATTTCGCTATTTCACCCACAGCAGAGACCTGTGTGAAGCTGGCCCCCCCTCAAACCCAAAATGCTGAAATGACACTGCAGTTCGTTTGTGCTGCGTTTGTGTTGGTTTGTGCTGTAAATATTTTCGTTTGTGCTATTAAAGCTTTTAAGTAATTTAGAAACACATTTTCAATACAAACGAATAGTGTTTTTTCAGCATTTTGGGTTTGAGGAGGGTGGGTAGCCTCAGGCATGTCCCGACTGTAGAGACTGTTTGGAGTGGTTTGGAGTGATTTGAACGCGGAGGGGGGCTGCGTGACGTCACATGTCCGAAAATGTATTTTTAAATTACTCAGAAGTGTTAACAGCACAAACGAAAATATTTGCAGCACAAACCAGCACAAACGCAGCACAAACAATAACAATAACAATAACAATAACACAGTGTTATTTCGGCATTTTGGGTTTGAGGCGGGGCCAGCTTCACACAGCTACAGCAGAGGTATTTTTGTGGGTGTGACCAGAACTGCCGTCTGTATCTATAAAGATTTCTGGTGTGTTCAACAAGCAGACTGCTAAACAATACTAGTTGTATTCAGTGAAAATAATAGAGAATACATGAATATATAAACTGAGACACTCATCTGTCCAAAGTGAAGAGAAGCTTATTTAAAGCGGAATTTTGAAGACATGACACCTAGCATCAGAACTCACCTGCATTTTCCCATGAGTTCTCAAATGCAAGGGTCTCAAACTCCCAGGCTGACTTGATGTCAAATTAATAATGCAATTCGGCCCACACAATACATTGCCACAGCCCCACCCATTCGTCTCCTGTGCCTTTTGTCTTACTACTCGTGGAGATTTTGTCACACAGTCATCATACCCACATCAACTAAAACTGTACAATCTGGCCTTTCCAATGGCAGTTACGAGATTCTGTGATGGAACAGAGATAATTAGCACTGAAATCATGTCAAAATCAATGTCACTCTGCACCCAGGTCATACTCATTTTTTCACTATATGATATCAAACATTTTTTCCACTCTTGGCAAACTGCATAGCAAAATAAACAGAGGATATCCTACTCCTGATTAGCCTGGCGAATGGCAAACTAAAATCACAAGTGATATTTAGTCTGGAGACCCACCTATTGCGTTTCTTATACATAAGCGTCATTTACGATTGTCCAGAGCCGTTTATTAGGCGCTATGAATGTCTATCATAGGTTTGTACATAGCTCAGGGCCAATACCAGAGTCTCCACATGATGTAAAATGTAACCGAGGGCCGTGCTTGTCCCTTTTTGTTCTGGATACCGAAAGCAGGCGAGAAAATAGGCCATGGTCACCATGCTGCTTTGAAGAGTGAAATGAAATAAGCGTGCAAAGGAGGATGGGAACTCACAGGCTGATTACAATGTCATGTTGCATTCCTCTGTATGATTAGTGGTCCCTGAATAATCCGGTCCTGAACTGGTGTTTAATTTCGGCATTGTATCCCCTATCCCAAAATCAAATCATTTTTAGAACACCACAGAGGAATATCATGCAACCCCATGTCTATTGCTCCTCTGCTCTTCTCTGCAAGAAAATATGAATTAAATATGAAAATCAATAAAATATTCTGCCAGTACATATATGTCATAAATGGAAGATCTGATATCACCAAGTAATTAAGAGTCCAGGATCACTGTCAAACTTGTTGCATTGGATGAATGGGTTAGGATTAGGGTTAGGGTTAAGGTACATTGATCCAGGGCAAACGTTTGACGTTGATCCTGGACTCTTAAATACTTGGTGATATCAGATCTTGCGTCATAAATAGTTGCACTATGATTCTTATATCACCAGATTCAGACAACCTCCTCTATCAACATGTGAAAAAAAATAGTGCTGGCATATGTCCACAGATGAGATTGTAACATGTTAACAGAACAAAAACATATTTAATTTAATAATATCAAAATTATAAATGTAATAATAGCCTATAAAAATTAGGCCTATAGATTTAATAATGTCAAATTTACTAATGAAGCAATTTCATTAATATAAACTGAAAATGCAGAATATTTGAAAAGGAAGTGTCAAATTTGTATTCATGTAAATTTGATCAATTTGATTATTTTATTTATAAATTATGGGTAAAAGGGATACAAATACTTGCAAATTCTATTCCCCTGTAATTTTGTATTATACAGTAATATACTTGACCACTCCCTTGACCCTACTATCAGATGATGTCGGCATCTGTGGCCTCCAGGTCATTTGAGTTTGAGACCCCTGCTCTCATCCCAAGGATTTCACAGGCCTTTTTTTGACATTATTATGATCAAAAATGGATGATTTTGTGGGAGGTTTTCTGAAAAGTTGCGTTGGAAGTTACAATGATTTTGGGCATTTTTTTAAAAAAGAAAAAAACACTGTAGTTTTTGCACTATATGTGCTTTCTTTTATTTTGAGGTTGTTTAACCTGCCATCTAGAGCTGCAGAATGCACATTAAACTCATGCCATCCAAATTAATTTGTAGATGGACCAGAACGAAATTTTAAATAAAAAGGATATCTGAAATAGTTGTGAAAAGTTGCTTTAAAGATTGTCCATTAAATGTAATGGCCATAACACAAATAAAAAGGCTCATATTCTCAAGATGAAAATCATGTGAGTATTCCTGTATTCAAGTATGGAGTTTGCAAAATGAAATGAAAAAAATATAAATCTGTTCATCAATAAGGGTGCATATATATTTCTATAAATTCATTTTAATTGCACTTTAAGGGTTTTGCATCTGATTGCATCTTCCTATAGGATCATGGTCTTTGTATTTCTTGTCGCAAAGAAGTGCATCTTTGCAGCTTTGCATATTGAACACACCCGACTGTATTAACTCTAACTGAATGAGAATCTTTGAATGAACATTGTTTGGTAAATGACAGTCTAGTATAATGGCAAATACATTTATCTTCGTTGATCATTTTTGAGATGTACATTTTTGAGAGAGTGAGGTAAATAATGAGTTTAAAATCCTTCTGTCTCCTCTCCCCCAAGCCCCTACCCAAGCCATTTCCCTCAATTAAACAGCCTCCCTCATGACTGCCACGTTCCCCCCTCAAATATTGAGTTGCAACCTTTAGCAAAACTTTCTTATTTATTTTTTTTCAATTTTATTATTAAATTTAATTTTTATTTTATTTCCTTTAACATGTCTTTTATTTAACCTTCTAACCCTTCTCCATCCAAATCCCTCTCCCTTTCCCTCCACCCTCCACCCCTGCTGCCAAATGCAGTTTAGAGACCGCCAAATCCACCGCCCAGTCCTCCTCCATGCCGACCCCTGTTGACCTGAACATGAGTTTCACTCAGCCTACCACCCCTGCCTCGTCCTCTGCTGCAGCCCTGGCAGCGATGGGTGGTCTGTCCCATGCTCCAGTCCTGGGCACTCCCTACGCCCTTCCCCTCTCCAGCCTCCTTGGAATGAAATCCATCCCCTTCCTAGCCCTCTCCACCCCTCCTGCCTCAGCAGCTACAGCAGCCCCCACACATGGGACTTTGGCATCCTACACCACCAAAATCTCTTCAGCTAATGGGATCAAGAAGCCAGAGAGACAGAAGTTTGCACCTTACTGATGTCTACATCGTCTTTCCAGTGGTGTCACCATATTCATGTTCCTCTGTAATCCAAAAATCTCTTCTTCTGCCCCCACCAGATGAGGTGCTGGAATCAGGGTGCTTTTCTGTGGCGCTTCCATACTCTCCAGTTAAGTCAGCCATTGTACAGTCCCTCCAGTTTTCTGTGACTCTGTGATTGCATTAAATCCAACACAATTAAGTAATTATATTTACAACTTTCACATAATACGACCCTTAGAGTGAGCAACAAGTCTGCCATGCTCACTTAAGCATAAAGACAGAAAATATAATAACACAACATCCCTGTACTTCTCGATTGGATTGGGGAACAAACTGTGCATTATTTGAACTATACTTATTCCGCAACTTAGGAGTTACTAGCTGTTAATGGAATATTTTGCTGAGGCAGATAAACAGGAATAACTGGGTTTAAAATAAGATAGAGAGCTTAGACCATCCCATGATGTGACTCGCTAGTGAGGCACTATGTTAAAGCAAAGTAACTTCACTTTTTAAAAATAATCCCCGGTTAGAAGGGCATGTTGGTAATTGGTGTCATCTTTAATTTACATTACATTCAAAATGCAACGGTTTTCATTAAAATTTCCATTTTCATTCTCATCTTCATTTCATCTTCAGCTTATAATTTTAATGAAACCCGTTGCATTGTGTTTACGCCATGCGCTAGACCCTGAAGCCATTTGTTTTTAGACTTATAGCCGGCTTAGCAAAAAACTTAATGGTTGCTGCAGCCGCCAAAATTTTAGCTACAAATGGCTGAAGCTACCATTTCATACCAACACCTGTCTACATTATACTGATCTCAGTAGCAATGTATGGCTAACATGTATCATCACTATCATGGGGTTATATATTTTAAACCAAAGCTAAATCGAATCGTCTACTAAAACCGTGCCAGTTCCTGAATAACACATAAATTGAGTCCAAAACATTAGCTTATTATTATTACATTAATATTAATTGTAATGAGATATCCCCTATTTGTTACTGCAATGTTTTCAGTAATCTGAGATCAGACTGAAAGACATAGTTCATCTTATGAAAAAATGGCTTCCCATATAGGCTGTTGTACACACTAGTTCTAGGCCAAACACAAAAGATATAGTCTTTCTCTAAACAAACTTTATGAGAAAATGCGAAGACTACCTGGCACCAGGACATACTGAGGTAGGCTAATGCTTCTGATTCATAATGTCAGAACACAGGCTGTTCATTTTTCGAGTTCATTGTAGGCCCACGTCTCTGCGTGACCAATAGAAGTAGGTTATTTTGATGCAAATTCTACCTGGCTCAGCCAAAAATGTATGAGATGGTGGCTTAATTTGGCTCACAAAATTATTGTCTGGCTTTGGCTTAAGCTCTTATTGGTACAAATGGCGGCAGCCTCGGTGTAGGCTATGCCATGCATGTCTCAGTGCTTTCTGGGTAAAATGTGACATCTACTGGTTGTGCTGCTCTCAGTCCAAGCTGTTACCACACATAGACACCATTAATATTTTTCCAGTCTCATTTCCTCACTTCTCCAACCATCTTCCTTCTTATTATAAATTCTGTGTACTGGCTTCTGTGTTGTTCCCCTAATTTAAGATAGCACAGGTTTAAGACATGTTATTTCATGTGCTGGCAAAATTAACTGATTAATCTGATTAATAGGGGATAGGTGTGAATTGCTCCATTTGAGACGAAGCCAACTATTTAGTATCAGGGCCTTTACAGGGCAAAATAAGGATCCAACATACCCTAGCATCCAAATTCTTACTGGAGGTAATGAGTTGCGATTAAAAGTGATTAATCACGATTAATCATTGCAAAATTTTGTGATTAATCATTTGACAGCACTAGTTATTTTGCCTTAGTGCCCTCCAAACAACCATTTGATGCAAGTTTTTTACCGAAAAAGCATGTAGATGCAATGCATTTACATTTACATTTATGCATTTAGCAGACGCTTTTATCCAAAGCGACTTACAAAAGAGGGATAACAATCAAGCTGCAACACAATACAAGTAAATGCCTACTGGGAGTGTCATTTGCTAATAGGAGAGCAAGTGCAAGAGTTTAGAAGTGCTTGATCAGTGCATTTCACGTAATTTAAGGAACTAGGACAGGAGATACTCTTGAAAGAGTTGGGTCTTCAAGAGTTTCTTGAAAGTAGATAGAGTGCCTGTTGTTCTAATAGTCTTGGGAAGACTACTCCACCAGTTAGGAACAATGGATGAGAAGAGCCTAGATTGACCTGTGCGGGGTGTTGGTTGTTCTAAGCAGCGATCCTTGGTTGAGCGGAGTGATTGGAGGTTAGCGTATGGTTTGATGATGGCTTTCAGGTAGACTGGAGCAGTTCCATCCAGTACTCTGTAAGCCAACTTTAGTGACTTGAATTTGATGCGAGCAGCCAGGGACAGCCAGTGGAGCTCCATGAACAGTGGAGAGACATGTGCTCTCTTTGGCTGGTTGAAGACCAGGCACGCAGCAGCCTTCGGGGTCATCAGTAGTGGCAATGTAGCTAATGAGGGAAAGAACCTCTTGAATTTTCATAAAAAATAATTACATCAATCTTCCAAGGCCAACATTTCTTCCTAGCCGGGAATCCTTAAAATAAACTATGTAATTGACCTTTGGCTCAGCCCGCCCCAAACACAAACAAACCAATGGCATTTAACCTACAGCTCCCCAGAAAAGCACATTCAGACATTCACAGCATCTAACTCCATGAGGAACCATTAGATCTTGCGTCACTGTTGTGGTTTTTGAAGATTATGTAATGTCTTACACAATCTTCACAATTAGTACTGTATGTGTGTGTATATATATATATATATATATATATATATATATATATATATATATATATATATGAATCACGCAATGCCTAACGTGTAGTATTTTGTTCATTATGTTTAATTGACTGTTAACTGTTTCAACACTTAATAACTGCCATTGTAAACATGCAGTCAGCTGTGAAGGCTTATCCGAGCAACTTTAGAGTGTGTGGGGCTTTGTGGAGACTGAGCCAAAGGTCATTTGGTTATGTTTCAAATACCTAGAGAATATAATTTGTTACCATCAACTAGCCTGCTAAAGGGGCTAACTGAACTAAACTGCTAAAGTTGATTTTCAGTCACCATTGTATGTGTGTAATAATAATAATAATAATAATAATAATAATAAAGCCACAATACAATTAAAGCAACACTATGCAACAAGTTAGGGCTACTCTTTTGGCACCAAAACAAGGGTGAGGTTGTTTTGTGTTTGGTGTTGTTTGGTGTGGCATATACCCATCATAATGTTTAGAAAGAAATTATGATCACTAAAAATAAAGAGGAATAATGCTTGAATACACTTATTTACCAGTTTAAAATAAATTCCCCACAAATCATTCCAAAAATGAAATCACAAAACAAAAAAAAACAACAACAACAACAACAACAAAAATGGAAATCCTGGAGGGACTGATTGCAATCAATTGCAACAATACTATCAGTCCTTTTACTTTTTTCCAAAAGACTGTCAAGTGACACTGGTTAGCATCGATAAACACTGTTGTCTGGCTATGACAGCCTTTAAAGCCATAAATTGATCCCCCTCACTTCCCTTTAAAGATCGTTAGATCTTCCTAAATCTACTGTCCTTATTTATCTTATTTATTAATATATTTGTGTATTATACCCTCACTATTTATGACACTAGTGACTGATGTGCAAATGTCTATTTCAGCTTTTTACTATTAAAAAATATATGCCTCTGTACACAACATTCTGGGTTTTGTTGATGTTGATATTTTAATGATGTAAAAAAAAAAAGACAACAGGAAATTTCAAGATGTGTGTTTATATGTTCAATCTCTTCATATATAATTTATTATGACGCTTTGTTTTTCAGTTCTATTGTGTTCATTTCAGTTCATTTCTTCATTTCTTTTGTCCCCATCAATCACCTGACTATAGAAACCAGCGCTGCTCAGAGCAATCATTTTACAATAGATTCACCAAGAAGTTATGGATTTTGGTTATTGTGGTGGCTGTAATGTAAATGATATACCTGTATACACTGTATACACTCATCCTAGAAGCCTTGCTCCTGGAATTCATAACATGGAGAAGGGTAACCCCAATTACTTGCAATACATGTTTCTGAACTCAAACTAATATTGCAGACAAGAGTTTGTTTGGGCAGTTAGAAAGGTTAAAAGTTGAGTCAGGAAATCAGGGGATTTCAGTGGAACAGACTGTATTTTGCAGAGTGCATCATATTACTACTAAATGCATTTAGCATCATACTGTAAAACATAAGTTGTCTCTGAACAAAATTCTACAGAATACTGAAAGTATACATGTATTAGTCTAGTCATGTTGCACCTTTCAAATGAAAGTTTATTTTTGGAAGTACTTTTTTTCATTATGGATGTATAACCCGTCAACGTGTCCACTTAACTATATGCCAAGGAAGTATTGATGAATTGATAAATGCCAAGCTTTATGTGAAAATGACTTCACTTGTTATGCACTCTTTATGGTGTATGTTTGTAAATGAGGGCCATTTTGTCTTAAACTTCTTTTTTTTTCAAAATCACCTCAAAAGTAATGAGTAAAAAGAATTGGGATAGTTGTGAGGAGTATATATAGTCGGCCTGTTTCAATTTAATTCTTTGTAGAATTGAATAGTTTTTTGACCTGAAACTGTTGGCATATGTATGTTACTATGGTATCCTCTTTCAGAAACAATACTGCTGCAGACTGTAGACTGACCCACTCACACAAACTAAAGTATGCAAGAATACAGAGTCTCTGGCAGTTTAGTATTGTCAGAGTGATAGAAAAGCAATATTTACACCGAGAGAGTCAGGAAAAATCTTCTCTCAAAAAAATTCCTCCTTTGTAAACTTCTTGTTTTTTTGTTTTTGTTATTTTGTTTAGTTTTTTTAATCTATAAATACAAATTCACTTATTTTTGTAAGTATCCTGTTGATTAGAAATAGCCATTATGACTTACACAATAATACGTCAGGTTCAATTATTACCCACTATACTGTATCCTTGTGTTCTCTCCTCCTGCCGCACTTTTTGGTTTTCAAATAATTTGCATGATTTTAGCATCTATGCAAAATATGTATGGTTCTGAAAAGTTACTGTGTCTAGTGCATCATTGCTAGAGATGAAATAGAAAATGATGCATTGTTTGACTTTACAAACCATGCTGTATAGCATTACATATGAAATACTGTATCACATAAAATATTGTATTTATCCCATACGGTCATATCATTCAATTAACAAAACACATTATCCTACAAATACATATAATATTGCACTTGAACATGGTAATTACACATTGGCTAAGAAATTTGTGAGTTGAAGCTTTAAGTTTACAAATATTATTAAGGTTTTCACTCAAATTCCACATTTAAACTGACCTGTTGTCAGTGATCTGCCATTCTTTCCATTTAACCAAGCCATTGTAATAAATAAAAACTATACTGGACTGACTTCTAAGTTGTGTGAAGTTTCTCTTCCTTATCCTTTTATAAAAGCATAATCTCATCTCAGTATGAGGTTCTTAGTGGAAAGACATCTGCACATGACCATGATAGTGATAGATGGATGCCCAATTCTAATATTACAGATATTTGTGTGATTCTTGTTCAGTAGAATTTATCTTTGCGGCAAGAGAAATGAGAAACAGAATCTGATTATTTGCTTTTAATAGAACTACTGGTTTTCTATTACATAACTGAGTGCTCCAAATGAGGCTTGTTGATGATGTGTAGGTCAGATGTATACGAGCTGGCCATTCAGACAGGAGTCGTATTTCAAAAAATTAGATACGTATCGGTTTTAGGACCACATATTCAAGTGGCCTGGGTCGCATTTGAAAAATCGGGTTTGTGTCGTTCAGACTGTCATTAAAACATCGGACACAGGTCGCATAGTGGTGAAAAAATCTGAATTGGGTCACTTCAGGTTGCAGTGTGAATGTAGCCTTTGATGCTGTTTAGTGATCATATGGCAAACTTATAGAAATGTCAACCTATTACTGAATGTGAACGAAGCATGTTCTGAATGCATGCATTTTCAGTTAAAAAAAAATCATAAGCGATATCTCCCCCATGTATCACACAATGTGTCCAGCTTCTCCTGCAGAGTTCTGTAGCCCCTCCCATCTGATCATCTGATTCATCAATCAGATAGCTGCTGCAAAGGTTAAGTCAAAAGCGCCTACTTAGAAAGAGTGGCAAACAAGCAGCCATCTTTCATTGTCCTGATGAAGGCCAGTTTGGCTGAAACACAGACAATTTATGTGGCCAAATACATTTTTAATGCATTGTCCTTGCATGCCTTGGAACTGCTTTTACAAGGTGAGCATTTTGAGATCTCAGGGGTCTCCCAGGGGTGCGTCTCTCAAACATTTACGAGCTATTTACGGGCTAACTGGGGCTTACCAACATCGTGGAAACCATGAAACTACGAGAGAGGTGTTCCCCAAAATGCTCGTCCATACTATGGAGGTGAAACCTCCATGTTACGATGTACGTAGCTACTATGTCCTTGTTTCTCGAAATCATGGTTCCTGCACTATATCGTAAACAACATCGTAACTTGATCCGTACCTACAAGAGCTCTTCTCCTCCCGTAACAAGTTAGTATCTTACTACAACACTGTAGTCAACAGAGGGCGTTGAACATCCCATAGTTGGGTAAATTTGGAGACAACGAAATTGTTGATTAAAAACACTTCAATGATGAGTAAGACTTGGTTATAAACTGACAATGTGATTTCCTGTTAATTATTAATATTATAGGCCACGTTAGTCTCCTTGAGTATTGTCATGATTTAAATTAGGCAAGAGATAAAGAGTGTATGAGATGACTGGTGGCGTAAATGGATAAGCCAGTGCGCCTTTGAGGCGTATAATGGTGATTCCTGCGAGTTCAAAACCACCTCAGTGAACGTGTGTGGGATCTGTTTCTGTTGTCCTCTCCTTTATTATTTAGGAAGAATTTTGATTTGGAGAAAGTTTCCAGGTGGTGATTATTGGTGATAACAGGTGTAATGGCAGGCCTATTCAATTAGGAAATTAGATGGTTTCGTTGTTAATGTGAGTGTTATCAATCAGTAGACGTTCAAATTCAAAGATAATATTGCATGGAACAAGCGGGGACAGGCGAATTGTTATAGGCACTAATGCGTAAACTATGCCCAAGCAAATGGATAATAATTTCAGTTTATTTATCTTGTATTGTTTTAAATATAATAATTTAGGCAAAGAGTAAGAAGATATTCTGTAACAATCACCTGGCATTTGAACCTTCGACTGCTCTAATGAATGTGAGTCAAAGCTGTGCGCTAACCCACTAGGCCACCTGCTGCACGTACAGGAAGGTTCCTCACATCTAATTAGACTACTTGCCAATATAATTGGCCTGTCCTGTCGTTATTATTTCTTGTATTTTCACTCGAAGGTGAAGATAAACTAGACCACTTTTGGCATATGACTTGATTGAATCTTATATTGATCACAGGTCCATGTAACCACCGTTATTAACTGACTATATCAACATAAATGTATAAACGGGACTGGCATGCTTCCTACCGCGAATGCGCCCGAATTGTCTCCGAACACTTCCGAAAACATCTGCAAACATGGTCGTAGCCGTAGGAACTATGGTGGTACATACCAACATGGTAGAAACTTACATAGTAGTCTACCATGTTGGTAGGCGTTTTTTGGGAAACACCCATAGCTGAGCACCTACCTAGTTCCCACGAACATCGTACTTTGATGGTAGAATGCTAACATTCATCGTTGTACGGGAAACGCACCCCAGGGCAGTAAGGGATAAGTGGGTCTGTAATATACAGGAGCTAGGCTATTAAGTGCTCTAGGTAATAAGGAGAAAGTCAATTCGGCTTTTGACAGGAAGCCAGTGTAAGGATGCAAGAATGAGGGAGAAATTTTCATATAAATTGATTCTAGTGAGTGTTGTAGCTGCTGCTTTTTAAATTAGCTGTAGGTTTTTAATGCAAGTATTACTGCACCACGAGAACAGAGAATTGCAGTAGTCAAGTCTCGAGGTAACAAATGCATGCATTATCTTTTTAGTATTGTCAAAGGACAAGAACTTTATATACTTAGCATTTCTTAGGTGAAAAAAGGATGTTTTAGAGATGTGCTTTACATGACTATTCAGAGAGACCTTGATCAATAGTTACCCCAAGATTTTTTACTTGTGAGCTGAATAAGAGTGAAAGGCTGCTAAAGTAAATTATGATGGTGAAGTGACTTGTCATTCAGCTGTTTAGGGGCAATCGTCATAACTTCAGTTTTATTTGAGTTCAAGCATAAGAAATTACTAGACATCCAGATTTTAACGTCTTCAAGACAAACCTTCAGTGTAGTTGTTGGTGTGCAGTTGTTAGGCCTCATGGAGAGATATATGTGTGTCGTCTGCATAGGAGTGAAAAGCAATGCCATGTTTCCATATGTTTGCGCCCAAGGGTATCATAAAGGGAGCATGACAAGGGTTTAGTACTGAGCCTTGGGGTACACCATATTTAACTTTGGCATGGCATGATAAGACATTATGAGCATGCACAAACGGGTACTGATTAGAGATGTGAGATTTGAACCATGCTAATACAGAATTTCTGATGTCTATCATATGTTCAAGTCGTGTATGTAGGATAGCATGGAATAGTGTCAAAGGCCACACTAAGATCCAGTAAGCAAGATCCAGTTCTTTGATAAAGCTGTTTAACTGTCTTAATGACATCAAATATTGGATGGCTATGAATTTCTTGTATGTAATGTTGACAGATAGCAACTCTTTGGCAACTTTTCTTTACAGCGCCTATGCTAAGCTACAAGTAAAATTGGGGTTGCCAGACTAGGACAATGCATGCACTGAGACCAAAATGCTCTTACCCATATATGTAACTCCAGGTAAGGGGGTGAATAAACAATTTTCATAAAGAGGTGAACCATTCCTTTAATACTCCCTCACCTCTTATCTTCTTTTTTATTATTATTGTTTGTTTTGTTTTAAAGCTGTATTCGGCAAGTCTACGTAATTCAGAGACTTATAGATTCTAGGCAAACAAATTAAAAATCTTGTTGGTCCCTCCCCCTGTCTCTACTACGCTCCTAAACGGCCTCTCAAATCCCTCTCTCGCTGCAGCACGTTGTCAGCAGCTGGCTCACAGCTGTGATCGACAGGCAGTTAGAGGAAGGAGCTAGAGGAGCTAGAGAATTTGTTGTAAAGCACATTGGCTATTATATACATTAGTTCATTAGTTCACGAGGTACGAAGAACAAAGAGCATAAGCTTAATGCATAGTCTAAGGATGTCACATAGCCAACATAATCTGATCCCCGAATCCTGGCTGCCACTGTTGTGCCCTTGAGCAAGGCAGTTAACCCTACATTGCTCCAGGGAGATTTGCCCTGAAGTGATAGATAGATGACAAATGTAAGTCACTTTGGATAAAAGCGTCTGCTAAATGCATAAATGTAAATGTAATGTAAATGATGCTTATTGCAAGACTACTGTTACAACCACAGATGACACTTACCAAGTTTGTTGAATTTGCCAAAGTTAACAAGTCATTCTTCCCGAAATGTGCAGGACACAGAACTAATGATGGACTTAGCAGTTAGATGAGTTAGCAGTTAGCTAAACTCATAGACAAAGGCTAAACTCACTCACACATTAAAACTGAAAATACGTTGCCTGTTACCTTTATTTCATGGATATTCCTCCTTTCCGCAATTGTATTTCATGGGGCGGGCTGTAGTCAAATACAGGAGTGCATGGATTTGGCGATAATTCTTCTCCGTTTGCTGTAGCTAGGTCAGTGCTACGTAGCATATACTGTGGATTCGAAATGATATAATAATTTCTCTGTATATTTCTTGTAATTAGCTATTGCCTATAGCGAAGTTTGTACTATATTTTCACAAGCACTGTATAACTCAAACTCATATAGACCTATTCTATAGCAACTGGTAAAAACAGCTTAGTGTGGCAGGGCACCTTCATACTGATAATAATAAAATGTTGATTATCACTTTAAAATATATTTCAAGTTACTGGTGAGGCAACTGCATGTAGTGTTACAGAAGTTAATCTCTCCATGAAGAATAACTGGTGGATAACGAAAGGAAGTGGTCATCCCCGAATACAAAGACCTCAGTAAGTAAATTCATATTTTTTGACAGATGACATTTTAAAAACGATGTTTTAGAACTTAAGCTGTGATCTTAATCTAATAATCTTTTTAGATCACTCTGTGATCCAGAGTGTTATACTATACTGCAGTACAGCTTGGTATAGCAGCATCTCTGTCAAAGATAAAGCTTAACTCCAACACCAAATCAAACTCTGCTCTAAGATCATTGGGCTGCCCATAGCAAATCTATTCCAGGAAGCTCACAACAAGAGTATGCTCCGATTGGCCACATGCATCTCTACTGACATCAAACACACTCTTCACCAAGAATATCAGCTATTACCCTCAAACAGGCGTTTCAGAGTGCCCTCCTTTAACCGCAACAGACTTAAACATTCCTTCAAACATCAATCAATTCTTCTGTTGAACCATACTGTACAGTTCATACACATAGTCTTAAAGGCTTAAAGGGCAACTACTGAGGCAAGAGATTTTGGTCCACTCCAACCATATCAGGGTTTCCCGCAGAAAATAAGCTTGGCAAGGTGGTGACCAGGGGAAGGGGGCGTGGTCCAGGCAATCGATGTCCGGGTCGCCCCGAGGGGGGCACAAATCTGACAGTACTACTAAGTTGGCAATCAGGGGCGCTGCTAGAAATTTTGGACCCTATGACCAAAAAAAATATATTTTTGGGCTCCTCAAATATTGATTTAATATTAGATTTTCTCTGGAACAGGCCCTTAGAATCATCCTAACTTTCCCCCTAGCGGCTCCCCTGTTGGCAACAGCCTTATTTTATTTACTGAACAAATAAATAAAGTAGTCAAAGTAAGCAGGCTACAATCACAGTGCAATTAAGTGCCATTACATATTTTTGGAATTCAGTATTCTGTTGATTATCTATGAAATTGATCGAGTAATGGGATAATTTTGAGGAATATCAATAACATGTTATGCAAGATGAAAAGCCTGTTAAAATGACCAAGCCTTTGGTTATTATTCTTGAGTCTTGACCAAAATTTTTTTTATCCCAACTGTTTAATGTAAAAAAAAAGAAAAAGAAACCTTTGCCCCAAGTCATCTGACATTGTACCAATTCGTAAGTAAGTAAGGAAAATGTATTTCTTAAGCACATTTAAACACAGTTTACACTGACCAAAGTGCTGTAGGCTACATAGGTAAAATAGTAAAAAAAAAAAAAAAAAACAGGAGTAGGCTACACGATGAGGAGACAGGCAGGGAGCGACCTTTAATAGACGTTAATATTTGGGCTAAATCCCGTCGGCCAGTCGTGGCCATCATTTGAACCAAAAACAGACGTCTATTTCAGACCACATTTCAACCAACCACATAAAAATGTCTACTGGACATCCATTTCAGACCACATTTCAACCAACCCAATAAAGAGGTGTACTAGATGTGAAATTCAGACCACATTTCAACCAACCAAATACAGACATTTATTGGATGTCCATTTCAGACCGCATTTCAACCAACCTAATAAAGACGTCTACTAGATGTCCATTTTAGACAATCTATCAACCAACCAAATAAAAGTGTCTACTGGAGGTCAATTTCAGACCACCTTTCAACCAATCACATAAAGATATCTACTGGACATCCCTATCAGACCACATTTCAACCAACCACATAAAGATGTCTACTGGATGTCCATTACAGACCATCTATCAACCAACCAAATAAAGACGTTTGCTGGACATCCATTTCCGACCACATTTCAACCAACCAAATAAAGACGTCTACTACACGTCCATTTCAGACCACCTATCAACCAACCAAATAAAGATGTCTTCTTGAGGTCAATTTTAGACCACATTTCAACCAACCAAATAAAGATGTCTACTGGATGTCAATTTCAGACTTCATTTCAACCAACCAAATAAAAATGTCTACTGGACATCCATTTCAGACCACTTATTATGTAGCCAATTGTTTCAGGATCCTTTTTCCCCCATTCATAGTCTAAGTCCTTGTATACACTCCTGTATAGTAGCTGGCGGTATATGCACCAAAGATATGTGATCTTCCAATAAATCAGAGAAGAAGAATTGGCTTTAAAAGGCACAGTTCCAGTTTTGGCTTGTTTGGTTGACGGACTGCAACATTCTCACTCACTTGACTGACAAACACAAACATGGCCAAAAATGACAAAGGTAAGTCGTTAGATTGAAATGCTACATTAGGCTAAATTGAAATGCTACATTGTACTAATAGTTACTTAGCATTAACTTGACTTAGCAATGAACAATGAGGTGGCTAACATTAACGGTTTGTTTATATTGTTTGATCAACTATGATTTAATAGTCCAGATGATACTGTGCTGTATGTGACAAAATATAGGTGAAATGTTCACTTTTTCATAAAAACATGAAATTTGGTACACTTGTACAGTTTGGTGCCCTGAACAATTTCAGAAATGGAGCCATTGCAAAAATGGCTTGTGGCGGCCATTTTTATTACCGCCATTACCGAAAACAGTATTTTTAAGCATATCTCTTGAACGGAACAAGGAAATGCAGAAAAGGCGATGGCTATACCTATCCAGCATGATAACTTGTATTCAATGTATTCATTTATAAAAATGTGTTCATGATGAAAAATAAATTAAATTATGTAACTTTTCGTTTGAATTATTCATTTATAAGAGCCTCTCTATTTTTGTCTAACAGATTATCATCTTATAGATGATGAGTTTGTAAAATAAAAATTGAAAATACACAATGCACATTTTTAAAAGCCTATAAAAGGATAATATGGGCTTATAAACTAATCAAAAATAGCAACATGACAGTGTAAAAAAGTTAAGCGTTTTTTCAACAACCAGAGAAAGACGCTTAACAGATGTGGTTTCAACCAAATATAGATGCTGAAAGGACTGCTTTTAAAGCACGTCTTTTCAACGACCAGAAAAAGACGCTGTATAAACGTGACTTCAACCAAATATAGACGCTGAAAAGACCCCTTTTAAATCACGCCTTTTCAAAGACCAGAAAAAGGCGTCGTACAGGCGTCTCAACCAAAAATAGATGTTGAGAAGACGGATTTTATAGGACGTCTTTTCAATGACCAGAAAATGATGTTGGACAGACGTGGTTTCAACAAAACAAAGATTCTGAAAAGACCACTTTAATAAGATGTCTTTTCAACGACCTGCAAAGGCTGTCTTTTCAACGACCAGCAAATGACGTTGGACAAGCGTAGCTTAAACCAAATGTAGACACTCAAAAGACAGCTTTCAAAGGACATCTTTTCAACGACCAGCAAATGACGTTGGACAAACGTGGCTTCAACCAAATGTAAACGCTGAAAAGACGGCTTTCAAAGGAATGTCTTTTCAATAACCAGCAAATGACGTTGGACAAACGTGGCTTCAACCAAATGTAGACACTGAAAAGATGGCTTTGAAAGGGACATCTTTTCAATGACCAGCAAAAGACGTTGGACAAACGTGGCTTCAACCAAATGTAGATGCTGAAAAGACGGCTTTGAAAGGGACATCTTTTCAATGACCAGCAAAAGATGTTGGACAAACGTGGCTTCAACCAAATATAGAGGCTGAAGAGACGGTATTGTAATAAAAATGATGCTGCATATGAGATTGGATGACCGAGAGTGTTATTTATTTGCAGGTTACCATGTTTCGCCGGAGAATTGTACAATACAGTCAGGGAGACTAATCCCCCAGACCATCAGACAAATTCTAACATCACACAGGATTTCTAACACTTATATACCAAACACAGTGTCTAAAGTTACCTCAATACTCCAAAAAGGACTGACATGTGTACATGACCATAAAATACCCTTAATCTATTCCCAACCCTCCTTGGTTTGGACGGCCCCCTTTTGTCTAGAAGATGCACAGCTGACTTGTGCTTACTGTGTGGCCATAGTGGCTGTATATTGTACTGTAAGACTGCTATGGTTAGCAAGGTGGACTGACCACTTGAGCTGATTGACTATCTAGGTAGCAGACCTTTGACCCTGCAACAATACCAAGTCACTGAAACTAAGACAGTGAATATGTAACTTATTCCTATGCAGCATGTAACTTTAAATACTGTTAAAATATGCTTAATAAAATTCCCACAATGGCTTTCAAGGAACGTCTTTTCAACTAACCGAAAAAGCCACTGGACAGACGTGGCTTCAAACAAATGCAGATGCTGAAAAGTCGGCTTTTGAGGGACATCTTTTAAACAAGCAGAAAAAGTTGTTGTATAACCTTTCACTTTTCAACCAAAATGGAATGTTGTATAGATGCCATGAGAAGACGTCTTTTCAACGACCAGAAAAAGATGTCATATAAACTTTCACTTTTCAACCAAAATGGAACATTGATTAGAAGACAAGAAAATGCGTATTTTCAACTACCAGAAAAGCCGGTCAAAAGTCTTTCACTTTTCAATCAAAATGGAATGTTATTTAGATGTAATGAAAAGACGCCTTTTCAATGTCTTTTCAACCACATTTTGCTGGGGGGGATGTCTGTGTGCGCAACCAAAGGGAGAGAGGGAGAGAGTGGATGGCCAATTGGTGCGTGCACTTTCCAATTCTAATATTGTTAATCATTACTATGCAACAAATTATTGCAAATACCATAAGTAGCGCTAGTGTTAACATTAGTTAGATTGATCATAAATTAACTATGATGCTTTTATTTGGTGACTTTGGTGAACTGCTGTTAACGTGCAGATTTTTTCGGTAAAGATGGGCATTGACAGTTATGGTAACCCACGACCATACACGATTTTCGGTCTCTTTATGAAACATTAAAACATGCACCTCCAGGTGTCCTACCCACGACCACGGCATATATTCCAGTTGTAGTTAATTAGCGTCTTCCCGTAAACTAATAATGTCGGCGTAGCAACAGGTAATAGATGAAGCAGTAATATAGGCTACCGTATCGTATCGTATCCATACCGTACCGTGTCGCTACTCTGCCTCATCGCGCAGTGATAATGATGCAGCCATGTCTTACTTATGTAGGCCTATGCGTAAAAAATAAATAAATAAATAAAAAAATCAAGGGAACGTAGGCAAGGCGGGGGGCAGCATTTGGCAAGGCGGCCGCCTTGCCTATAAAGCGCTGCGAGAAACCCTGCATATAGGTTTCCTTGAACAGAGAATAATCACTTCCCCCCAGCACACAACCTTTAATAGACGTCAATATTTGGGCTAAATCCCTTCGGTCAGTCGTGGCCATCATTTGAACCAAAAACAGACGTCCATTTCAGACCACATTTCAACCAACCACATAAAGATGTCTACTGGACATCCATTTCAGACCACATTTCAACCAATCCAATAAAGAGGTGTACTAGATGTGAAATTCAGACAAAATTTCAACCATCAAATAAAGACGTTTACTGGACGTCCATTTCAGACCGCATTTCATCCAACCAAATAAAGACGTCTACTAGATGTCCTTTTCAGACAACCTATCAACCAACCAAATAAAAGCGTCTACTGGACGTCCATTTCAGACCACCTATCAACCAACCAAATAAAGATGTTTGTTAAGACATCCATTTCCGACCACATTTCAACCAACCAAATAAAGACATCTATTACACGTCCATTTCAGACCACCTATCGACGAACCAAACAAAGATATCTCCTGGAGGTCGATTTTAGACCACATTTCAACCAATCAAATAAAGATGTCTACTGTCCATTTCAGACTACATTTAAACCAACCATAAAGATGTCTACTGGACATCCATTTCAGACCACTTATTAAGTAGCCAATTGTTTCAGGATCCTTTACCCCCCATTCATAGTCCCTGTATACACTCCTGTACAGTAGATGGTGGTATATGCACCAAAGATATGTGATCTGCCAATAAATCAGAGAAGAAGAAATGGCTTTAAAACGGCACAATTCCAGTTTTGGCTTGTTTGGTTGATGGACTGCAACATTTTCACTCTCTTGACTGACAAACACAAACATGGCCCTTCACTATACTAATACATCAAAAATGACAAAGGTAAGTCATTAGATTGAAATGTTACATTAGGCTAAATGGAAATGCCACATTGTACTAATAGTTACTTAGCAATGAACAATGAGGTGGCTAACATTAACAGTTTGTTGATTTAATCAACTATGATTTACTAGTCCAGATGACACTGTACTGTAGGCCTATGTGACAAAATATAGGTGAAATGTTCACTTTTTCATAAAAGTGTGAAATTTGGTACTCTTGTACAGTTTGGTGCCCTGAACAATTTCAGAAATGGAGCCATCGCAAAAATGGCTTGTGGCGGCCGTGGTGGCCATTTTTCTTTCCGCCATTAACGAATACAGTATTTTTTAAGCACATCTCTTGAACGGAACAAGGGAATGCAGAAAGGGTGATGGATGGCCATCCGTATGTTTTGATGGTCAAAGATACCAAACATGATATCGTAAATGCCTTGGGGTTGCCATGGTTACCACCTCCGCCCTCCAGCATAGTCGTGACATTTGGTACACTTGTACAGTTTGGTGCCCTGAACAATTTCAGAAATGGAGCCATTGCAAAAATGGCTTGTGGTGGCCATTTTTCTTTCCACCATTACCGAATACAGTGTTTTTTAAGCATATCTCTTGAACGGAACAAGGAAATGCAGAAAAGGTGATGAACACTGAACATTTCACCTATATTTTGTCACACATTTTTTCCCTATGTTTTAATGGTCAAGGATTTCAAAAGAGAATAAACTTGACAAGGATTTCAAAAGAGAATCAAATTTTGACACATGTAAACAGAAATTGGACTGGATCTCATTCCGCAATCTTCTGCATTCTTGGGTTTTGCATCAAAAAAAACTTTTGAGGTCACACTTTTTCAATTGGCTGGTCACTTCATGACATCAATATTAGACTGCTAATATTATGACCGCCGCTAGTATAGCTAGCGTAGCGATCATTTAGTGATTATCAAAGTTTTTTTTTTTCTCCCGTCACCTACTTCCTGAATTTTTGGTCAACGATTCCCGGGACACCGTAACACCGGGGAGCATGAAACTTGGTGGGCATGTAGCCCAGTAGACTTTTACGGAAAAATTTAGTTTGGTCCCCGGGGGTCACTCCATCTTTGCACAGAACTGAGCGGAGGTCATATTTTGTACCGCCATGCGGTAGAGGTCTGCAAAAATAAATGTGGCAATGATAAACATATCCATGTATAATGATATAGCCTATATGGTGCTAAATGTTTAAGTATTCGGGGAGATTTAGGGAAACTTTTTATTTTGATTTAATTTTGCGGGACTGCCGCAAACCATCTGCTTTTACCGCACCCGCGAAAGTCTCTCTCTACTCCCGCCCACGACCACAAGCGGAGCTCACCATCGTCCCGCACCACATACTTTTGCATTGGGTCCCGCGGGTCCTGCGGGACCCAACGCAAAAGTATGCGGTGCGGGACGATGGTGAGCTCCGCTTGCAGATTTACAGATAAATTTACAGATAAGCATCATCATAAATTACAACAATTCAGCAAGATAGATTTGGCCAAAAGTGGGTCCCAGTTAGCCGTGGGCCCGGAGCGACCGCTTCCTCTGCTCCACCGCTTATGCTTGCGGTATTTTTGCGGGCGGGAGCGGGACGTGATTGTATAGGTGCGGGTGGGAGCGGGACAAAAAAATAATTTTCATTGCGGGTGCAGACGGGCGCGGGATGGACTGCTGCGGGAGCGGGACAGAAAATCTAGTACCGCGTAGACCTCTACCATGCGGTACATCTAGTTTTGCACATAATAGACCTGAATAAAAACAACGTAGGAAAAACATAGGCTACACAAATGTTTTCTTATAGCTCTTATAGTAGACTATATGGTACTTAAAGAAATATGCCAATTTCAGCCAAATTCAATCTCAGAGGCCTATTCCTTTAAGAATAATGTTTCTTTCACTGTTAAATCTTTATAATGAAAAAATGTAAGACAACTACATACAATAAATTGCCTGGGCCTGCCCATACTTCCTGTTGCTGCATGAAATTTTGCCATCAAGTCAGTATGGCCAAGGAGGCCATTTCCTCTACTCTCCAGCCTAGAAAAATCAGGACCCTATGACAAACGAGCAGGTGAAGGAGGCGAGCTTGTGATGACTCTTTCCAGCTCTGTCCCATACCATTGATAGAAGTTCGATAGCATTTGATAGACATTTAGATTAGTCCCGCCCGGAATTCCTCTGCAATGCTAGCTTTGCCAAATCAGGTCTTTTATCAACATCCTGGGTGTGATTGTGCAAGCCAGGCTATAAGACGGACCTAATGCAAATTCAAATGTATCTTCCTCTGCAGTCTCCAAGTCCTCTTCCATTAGGCTACTTTTCACCCAAAAAATCATCTGAGGTATTATTTTAGGCACTATTTAAAAATGTTTAGAGCATAATACTGTGCACCCCTTCGACCCCGCCTAAATTGTCACGCTAGGGTAGTTATAGTGATTGCTAGGCAGTTGCTAGGTTAGTTATGGTGGTTGCAAGGTTAATAGTCTATGGGCTAGGGGGGGTCCCCATGCACCCCCCCAGGACTAAACTTCATGGGTATCTCCTTGTAGCCCTGGATCTGAAGTTTAAGAAAAATCATGTTAACAAGAAATAAACTCATTCTCACTATGCATGGCACACCACTTTTTAACCGCTACCGAATGGCGAAAAAATACCGATTTTTAGGCCTCGGGAAAAGGAAATTGCTGGTTTCTTGGGCATAGATTGGTCAATATTAACAAATTATTTATCATTGTAAAGCTCTTGATTAGTACTATCATAATATAGGGGTTAAACTTGTATCGATTAAGATTTAACCCATATATTGACCTTATAATTGAAGCCGCATAGCCAATATCCATAAAATACCATATGGTCAATGAGCGAGGGGGATCCAAATGCACCCCCTTTCTAACTAATTAAGTTAGTATTTTCTTGTTGCCCACATCTCAAAGATTCAGAAAAACCATGTTAACAAGAAATAAACTCATTCCCACTGTACATGACGCAAAACTTTTTAACATACAAAAATACCGATTATTAGGCCCAAGGTCAAATGAGATTGCCCATTACAGCTGCATAAAGTGCTCCATATGAACTTATTATGTTAACTAAACTTATCATTGTGAAGATTTTGAATAGTCCTCTCATAAAATAACAGTTAAATACTAATTAAGTAAGAAATAACCCATATAATGACCTTGTAATTGCAGCCGTATAGCCAATATTTATAATATACTATATAGTCAATAAGTGAGGAGGGATCCATATGCACCCCCTCTCTAACTAACTAAACTAGTATTTTCTTGTTGCCCTGATCCCAAGGATTAATAAAAATCATGTTAACAAGAAGTAAACTCATTCCCACTATGCATTACACAAAACTTTTTAACTTACCAAAATAACGATTTTTAGGCCCAAGGGGAAATGAGATTGCCCATTGCATCTGCCTAGTTTTACTTATTATGTTAACTTAACTCATCATCGTGAAGCCTTTGAATAGTCTTATCATAAAATAAATGTTACAGTCTTTAAATCTTCTGTATGCCAGGCTCAAAAATTACCCATAATGCCCATAAATGGAGAAATCCAATATGGCCGCTGCTACCAAGTCAAAATCTAATTAATCACTTAAGGTGAAAACCTGAATGCAATGTCCTTTTACAGGTTTTCACATATGTGGAAGTCAATGGCATCCACAGATTTAAAATCAAGACTAAATAAAATGCTTGAAATGAATGAACATGGTTAAAATTGTTGTCTCAGGTAATGAACAATTAATTAACAATAGAAGATCATAAAACAGGTTGACTGCATTCTGGAGAATTAACTTAAAAAATGTTTAGCAAGGTTGTAAATACTTTAACTATGTATTCACTTATTTGTCTATATCTTAGCTATTTATTTTGTAAATGAAGGAAATGCTTGAAACTCATAGGCTTTAGGCCTATATGTAAAACTGATGTGTGTAAATAGATTGACCTACTACTGGAATTTCATCGTAGTATATTGTTTTGATGTCCCGTATGCTATGACGAAATGTTTGCCCATCCCAATCTCACCCTTGTACACACAAATCCCAACACATAACCCAGAGATCCCACCCCCAAAAAACAGTAATTGTGTCACTCCTCACACAGGATGCTTAGCATTAATAGGTAAACTATAACATTACTACTTGTTTGAGATATTGTAATAGCCTGTATAAGTCTGTAATACACAAATACAGTATATAGAATATCATATAAAATTACAACACTTCAGTTAATTGAGCTACTATAAATACCTTAACATTCGCTTGACCCTTCTATATGAAAACTTGCTTTAAATAGTAGTTAATAAATTACTGTATGTGTAAACCACTCCGAGATTTCTATTATGGGTAATCCTATATTAACACCAACACTGTGACTTTGACATGATATTCCAA
>JAODXP020007249.1:60000-71398 GCA_027497455.2 Sardinella longiceps | reverse complement strand
CTCTTCCTCCCTTCCCCTACCCCCACTCTTCCCCTCCTCCTCCTATCCCCCCTATCCCAACTTCTGTTAGTGGTGCATGTCCCCCATGTCCCATCCCTTCCCCATATGTCCCCCTACCCCCCTATGTTCCATCCCTTCCCTCTATCCCCACTCTTCTCCTCTATTCCCCCTCTATCCCCACTCTTCTCCTCCCCCCCCCCCCCCTCTATTCCCCTCTATCCCCACTCTTCTCCTCTATTCCCCCTCTATCCCCACTCTTCCTCCCTCTATTCCCCATCCCTCACTCCTTCTCCTCCCCTCTATTCCCTCTATCCCCACTCTTCTCCTCCTCTATTCCCTCTATCCCCCACTCTTCCCTCCTCTATTCCCCCTCTATCCCCACTCTTCCTCTCCTCCTCTATTCCCCCTCTATCCCCACTCTTCTCCTCCTCTATTCCCTCTATCCCCACTCTTCTCCTCATTCCTCTCTATCCCCACTCTTCTCCTCCTCCACTCCCCCCATCCCCACTCTTCTCCTCCTCTATCCCCCCTCTATCCCCACTCCTTCTCCTCCTCTATTCCCTCTATCCCCAATCTCTTCCTCCTCTGATTCCCCCTCGATCCCCGACTCTTCTCCTCCTCGATTCCCTCGATCCCCACTCTTCTCCTCCTCGATTCCTCATCCCCACTCTTCTCCTCTATTCCCCTCGATCCCCACTCTTCTCCTCCTCTATTCCCTCTATCCCCACTCTTCTCCTCCTCTATTCCCTCTATCCCCACTCTTCTCCTCTATTCCCCTCTATCCCCACTCTTCTCCTCTATTCCCCCATCCCCACTCTTCTCCTCCTCTATTCCCCTCTATCCCCACTCTTCTCCCTCCTCTATTCCCTCTATCCCCACTCTTCTCCTCTATTCCCCTCTATCCCCACTCTTCTCCTCTATTCCCTCTATCCCCACTCTTCTCCTCCTATTCCCTCTATCCCCACTCTTCCCCTCTATTCCCCCTCTATCCCCACTCTTCTCCTCCCTCTATTCCCCCTCTATCCCCACTCTTCTCCTCCTCTATTCCCCCTCTATCCCCACTCTTTCTCTCTATTCCCTCTATCCCCACTCTTCCTCCTCTATTCCCTCTATCCCCACTCCTTCTCCCTCCCTATTCCCTCTATCCCCACTCTTTCTCCTCCCTCTATTCCCCCTCTATCCCCCACTCTTCTCCTCCTCTATTCCCTCTATCCCCACTCTTCTCCTCCTCTATTCCCTCTATCCCCACTCTTCTCCTCCTCTATTCCCCCTCTATCCCCACTCTTCCCCTCTATTCCCTCTATCCCCACTCTTCTCCTCCTCTATTCCCCCTATCCCCACTCTTCTCCTCTATTCCCTCTATCCCCACTCTTCTCCTCTATTCCCCCTCTATCCCCACTCTTCTTCTCCTCTATTCCCTCTATCCCCACTCTTCTCCTCCTCTATTCCCCCTCTATCCCCACTCTTCTCCTCTATTCCCTCTATCCCCACTCTTCTCCTCCTCTATTCCCTCTATCCCCACTCTTCTCCTCTATTCCCCCTCTATCCCCACTCTTCTCCTCTATTCCCTCTATCCCCACTCTTCTCCTCTATTCCCCCTCTATCCCCACTCTTCCCCTCCTCTATTCCCCCTATCCCCACTCTCCTCCTCTATTCCCTCTATCCCCACTCTTCTCCTCCTCTATTCCCTCTATCCCCACTCTTCCCCTCTATTCCCTCTATCCCCACTCCTTCTCCTCTATTCCCCCTCTATCCCCACTCTTCCCCTCCTCTATTCCCCCTCTATCCCCACTCTTCCCCTCTATTCCCTCTATCCCCACTCTTCTCCTCTATTCCCCCTCTATCCCCACTCTTCTCCTCTATTCCCCCTCTATCCCCACTCTTCTCCTCCTCTATTCCCTCTATCCCCACTCTTCTCCTCCCTCTATTCCCCCTCTATCCCCACTCTTCTCCTCCTCTATTCCCTCTATCCCCACTCTTCTCCCTCTATTCCCCCTCTATCCCCACTCTTCTCCTCCTCTATTCCCCCTCTATCCCCACTCTTCTCCTCTATTCCCTCTATCCCCACTCTTCTCCTCCTCTATTCCCTCTATCCCCACTCTTCTCCTCCTCTATTCCCCCTCTATCCCCACTCTTCTCCTCTATTCCCTCTATCCCCACTCTTCTCCTCTATTCCCTCTATCCCCACTCTTCTCCTCTATTCCCCTCTATCCCCACTCTTCCCCTCCTCTATTCCCCCTCTATCCCCACTCTTCTCCTCTATTCCCTCTATCCCCACTCTTCTCCTCTATTCCCCCTCTATCCCCACTCTTCTCCTCTATTCCCCCTCTATCCCCACTCTTCTCCTCCTCTATTCCCCTCTATCCCCACTCTTCTCCTCCTCTATTCCCTCTATCCCCACTCTTCTCCTCTATTCCCCCTCTATCCCCACTCTTCTCCTCCTCTATTCCCTCTATCCCCACTCTTCTCCTCCTCTATTCCCCCTCTATCCCCACTCTTCTCCTCTATTCCCTCTATCCCCACTCTTCTCCTCCTCTATTCCCCCTCTATCCCCACTCTTCTTCTCCTCTATTCCCCCTCTATCCCCACTCTTCTCCTCTATTCCCTCTATCCCTCTTCTCCTCCTCTATTCCCTCTATCCCCACTCTTCTCCTCTATTCCCCCTCTATCCCCACTCTTCTCCTCCTCTATTCCCCTCTATCCCCACTCTTCTCCTCCTCTATTCCCCCTCTATCCCCACTCTTCTCCTCCTCTATTCCCCCTCTATCCCCACTCTTCCTCTCCTCTATTCCCCCTCTATCCCCACTCTTCTCCTCTATTCCCTCTATCCCCACTCTTCTCCTCTCCTCCTCTATTCCCTCTATCCCCACTCTTCTCCTCTATTCCCCCTCTATCCCCACTCTTCTCCTCCTCTATTCCCTCCATCCCCTCTCTTCTCCTCCTCTATTCCCTCTATCCCCACTCTTCTCCTCTATTCCCCTCTATCCCCACTCTTCTCCTCCTATTCCCCCTCTATCCCCACTCTTCTCCTCCTCTATTCCCTCTATCCCCACTCTTCTCCTCCTCTATTCCCCTCTATCCCCACTCTTCTCCCTCTATTCCCCCTCTCCTCACTCTCCTCCCTCTATTCCTCCCTATCCCCACTCTTCTTCTCCTCTATTCCCCCTCTATCCCCACTCTCCTCTTCTCCTCTATTCCCCCTCTATCCCCACTCCTTCCTCCCTCCTCTATTCCCCTCTATCCCCACTCTTCTCCTCTATTCCCATCCCCACTCTTCTCCTCCTCTATTCCCTCTATCCCCACTCTTCTCCTCCATTCCCTCTACCCCCACTCTTCTCCTCCTCTATTCCCTCTATCCCCACTCTCTCCTCCTCTATTCCCCTCTATCCCCCTCTCTCCTCCTATCCCCCTCATCCCCACTCTTCTCCTCCTCTATTCCCCTCTATCCCCACTCTTCTCCTCCATTCCCTCTATCCCCACTCTTCTCCTCTATTCCCTCTATCCCCACTCTTCTCCTCCCTCATTCCCCTCTATCCTCACCTTCTCCTCCTCTATTCCCTCATCCCCACTCTCTCCTCTATTCCCTATCCCCACTCTTCTCCTCTATTCCCTCTATCCCCACTCTATCCCCACTCTTCTCCTCCTCTATTCCCTCTATCCCCACTCTTCTCCTCCTCATTCCCTCTATCCCCACTCTTCCCCTCTATTCCCTCTATCCCCACTCTTCTCCTCCTCTATTCCCTCTATCCCCACTCTTCTCCTCCTCTATTCCCCCTCTATCCCCACTCTTCTCTTCTCCTCCTCTATTCCCCCTCTCCCCCCTCTTCTCCTCTATTCCCTCCATCCTCACTCTTCTCCTCTATTCCCCCTCTATCCCCACTCTTCTCCTCTATTCCCTCTATCCCCACTCTTCTCCTCCTCTATTCCCTCTATCCCCACTCTTCTCCTCCTCTATTCCCTCTATCCCCACTCTTCTCCTCCTCTATTCCCCCTCTATCCCCACTCTTCTCCTCCTCTATTCCCCCTCTATCCCCACTCTTCTCCTCCTCTATTCCCTCTATCCCCACTCTTCTTCTCCTCTATTCCCTCTATCCCCACTCTTCCTCCTCTATTCCCTCTATCCCCACTCTTCTCCTCTATTCCCTCTATCCCCACTCTTCTCCTCCTCTATTCCTCTATCCCCACTCTTCTCCTCTATTCCCCCCCTATCCCCACTCTTCTCCTCCTCTATTCCCCTCTATCCCCACTCTTCTCCTCCTCTATTCCCCTCTATCCCCACTCTTCTCCTCTATTCCCCCTCTATCCCCACTCTTCTCCTCCTCTATTCCCTCTATCCCCACTCTTCTCCTCTCCTCTATTCCCCCTCTATCCCCACTCTTCTCCTCCTCTATTCCCTCTATCCCCACTCTTCTCCTCTATTCCCTCTATCCCCACTCTTCTCCTCCTCTATTCCCCCTCTATCCCCACTCTTCTCCTCCTCTATTCCCTCTATCCCCACTCTTCTCCTCTATTCCCTCTATCCCCACTCTTCTCCTCTATTCCCTCTATCCCCACTCTATCCCCACTCTTCTCCTCCTCTATTCCCTCTCTATCCCCACTCTTCTCCTCCTCTATTCCCTCTATCCCCACTCTTCCCTCATTCCCCCTCTATCCCCACTCTTCTCCTCCTCTATTCCCTCTATCCCCACTCTTCTCCTCCTCTATTCCCCTCTATCCCCACTCTTCTCTTCTCCTCCTCTATTCCCTCTCTATCCCCACTCTTCTCCCTCTATTCCCTCTATCCTCACTCTTCTCCTCCTCTATTCCCCCTCTATCCCCACTCTTCTCCTCCTCATTCCCTCTATCCCCACTCTTCTCCTCCTCTATTCCTCTATCCCCACTCTTCTCCTCCTCTATTCCCTCTATCCCCACTCTTCTCCTCCTCTATTCCCCCTCTATCCCCACTCTTCTCCTCCTCTATTCCCTCTATCCCCACTCTTCTCTTCTCCTCCTCTATTCCCTCTATCCCCACTCTTCTTCTCCTCTATTCCCCCTCTATCCCCACTCTTCCCCTCCTCTATTCCCTCTATCCCCACTCTTCTCCTCTATTCCCTCTATCCCCACTCTTCTCCTCCTCTATTCCCCCTCTATCCCCACTCTTCTCCTCTATTCCCCCTCTATCCCCACTCTTCTCCTCCTCTATTCCCTCTATCCCCACTCTTCTCCTCCTCTATTCCCTCTATCCCCACTCTTCTCCTCTATTCCCCCTCTATCCCCACTCTTCTTCTCCTCTATTCCCCCTCTATCCCCACTCTTCTCCTCCTCTATTCCCCCTCTATCCCCACTCTTCTCCTCCTCTATTCCCCCTCTATCCCCACTCTTCTCCTCCTCTATTCCCTCTATCCCCACTCTTCTCCTCTATTCCCTCTATCCCCACTCTTCTCCTCCTCTATTCCTCCCCTATCCCCACTCTGTCAGTGGTCCATGTCCCTCACTTTCCCCTGCTCTCTTCCTCTTCACTCCCTTCCCCCATATACCCTTCCTTCCCTTATATACCCCTTCTCCTCCCCCGTATACCCACCCATACCCCTCCCTCCCCCCGTATACCCACCCATATATACCCCTCCTCCTCCCCATATACCCACCCATATATACCCCTTTCCCCCCCCGTATACCCACATATACCCCTTCTCCCCCGTATACCCACCCATATATACCCCTCTCTCCCCCGTATACCCACATATACCCCCTTCTCCCCCCGTATACCCACCCATACCCCTCCTCCCCCTATATACCCACCCATATATACCCCTCCTCCCCCGTATACCCACCCATATATACCCCTCCTCCCCCTATATACCCACCCATATATACCCCTCCTCCCCCTATATACCCACCCATATATACCCCTCCTCCCCCTATACCCACCCATATATACCCCTCCTCCCCCCGTATACCCACCCATATACACCCCTCCTCCCCCGTATACCCACCCATACCCCTCCTCCCCCCGTATACCCACCCATATATACCCCTCCTCTCCCCCCGTATACCCACCCATGTATACCCCTCCTCCCCCCGTATACCCACCCATATATACCCCTCCTCCTCCCCGTATACCCACCCATATATACCCCTCCTCCCCCTATATACCCACCCATATACCCCCCATACCCCTCCCTCCCCCTGTATACCCACCCATATATACCCCTCCTCCCCCCCGTATACCCACCCATATATACCCCTTCTCCCCCCGTATACCCACCCATATATACCCCTCCTCCCCCTATATACCCACCCATATATACCCCTCCTCCCCCCCGTATACCCACCCATGTGTGAGGGGAGGAGTTTGAGTTTGTTGGAGTGTGTGTGAGGGGAGGAAGGGGTTGGAGTGTGTGTGTGTGTGTGTGTGTGTGTGTGTGTGTGTGTGTGTGAGAGAGAGAGAGAGGGGATGTAGGAGTAAGAGTGTGTGTGTGTGTGTGTGTGTGTGAGAGAGAGAGAGGGAATGTAGGAGTAAGAGTGTGTGTGTGTGTGTGTGTGTGTGTGTGTGTGTGTGTGTGTGTGTGAGGAGTTGTCTGTCATCAGCAATTTGATATTGCACTCCTGGCCAGCCAGTTGTGTGAGTCCCAGTGAGACTAAAACTCTATGCAGCACAGGATATGTGTGTCCCTGTGTGTGTGTGTGTGTGTGTGTGTGTGTGTGTGTGTGTGTGTGTGTGTGTGTGTGCGTGTGTGTAGTGCAGGGTGTGTGTAGTACACACACAGGAAGTGTAGTACACACACAGGAAGTGCTGATTCTGGGAAAAAGTCCAAATATGTGACACATAAATTCAAGTATGAGATGCTTTGGCTCTCCCAGGTCCCTTGTCCTCTTAACCAAAATTCACCACAATATAAACTGCCTCCTGTCCCTGACCCCACACACACACACACACACACACTCCCTCAATATAAACTGCCTCCTGTCCCTGCCCCCCACCCCCACCCCCACACACACACACACTCCCCCAATATAAACTGCCTCCTGTCCCTGCCACTAATACCCCCCCTCAATATAAACTGTCTTTTACTCTCCCTCTCTCTGCCCCCCATATAATCAGCCTTTTCCTCTCTCCTCCTGTCTCTGCCCCCCCCCTTCCATCTAAAGATCTTTTGTGTCTCTCTCTCTCTCTCTCTCTCTCTCTTTCGGCCACTGGGCCACCTGTGTGTTCCTCCATAATTAGTGCTGGCCAATCCTATTACCGTAAATGAGGGATTTTGCAAAGTCAAATGGCTCAGGAGTAAATGGCCAGAAAACACCATTCTTCAAGGTCCATGCAACAGAGCCTAATGAGAGCATTGCACACACACACACTCACACACACACACACACACACACACACACACACACACCTCCCCCTCTCCTCTGCTCACACACACAGTTAATGAACCTGCTCAGACAGCCCAGTGCACAATGGCTGATTACCACTCAAGCTTCTCAGATGTGAGGCCACTGTGTGGTGATACGCTTGGACATTGTGTGGTGATATGCTTGGACACTTCCCTGAGGGGCTGGTAATCCCGGAATGATAACGTCTGCGGCTGGTGGTCTGCGCAGTCAGACAGATTGAGATATATCCCATAATACTAACGTGTGCAGTCAGACAGATTGAGATATATCCCATAATACTAATGTCTGCAGTCAGACAGATTGAGATCTATCCCATAATACTAACGTGTGCAGTCAGACAGATTGAGATCTATCCCATAATACTAATGTGTGCAGTCAGACAGATTGAGATCTATCCCATAATACTAACGTGTGCAGTCAAACAGATTGAGATCTATCCCATAATACTGACATCTGCAGTCAGAGATCTATCCCATAATACTAACGTCTGCAGTCAGACAGATTGAGATCTATCCCATAATACTAACATCTGCAGTCAGACAGATTGAGATATATAGTTCCAAATGACGGTTTTGCACACCTCAGTAGTTTGACAGGTGTGTAGGATATTATCCCAGTGGGGTTATCATTCAAGAGTTAAAAAATCCCGCACACTGTCCATTCCACCAACCAGAGTTAAAAAATCCCGCACACTGTCCATTCCACCAACAAACTTTATTACAACGTTGGTCATCCGACCTTCTTGTGAAGAAGGTCGGATGACCGAAACGTTGTAATAAAGTTTGTTGGTGGAATGGACAGTGTGCGGGATTTTTTTTAACTCTAGATTGAGATATATCCCATAATGTGTGTTGTGCATATATGTGTAACGTCTGCTGTCAGATAGATTGAGATCTATCCCATAATATCCCATCCACCAGCATCACTAAAGGAATCTATATAGTCACAAGAGCCATGTTCTTACAGGGCCCAGAACATCAGCTCAAGAGGAGAGGGGGAGGTGTGTGTGTGTGTGTGTGTGTGTGTGTGTGTGTGTGTGTGTGTGTGTGTGTGTGTGTTCTTACAGAGCCCAGTACATCAGCTCAATATGCAGATTTGTGACTGAGGCCATAGGCTGGACTGGAGGCTCTTTAGTTTAAAGATTTAATCTGGAGTGAATCAACACGTAGCCCTGCTGTTTTATACTGTTACGTGCTACTGAAAGCCACCTCAATGATCGAATTTCGTCCTTCGTAAACCGAGTTTGCGAAACGGCAGCTAACACTAACTGAATGAGGCATGTCAAAAACGAAATCTAATCGATTTGCTTTTCGTTTTGAAATTCCCCATTCTATTACCGTAAGCTCAAGAGTTTTACATGTTTGTGCTTAGGGTGTTTGAAGTGTTTGTGTTTAAGGTGTTTGTGTTCGGAGTGTTTGTGTTCGGAGTGTTTTTGTTCAGAGTGTTTTTGTTTGGAGTGTTTGTGTTTGGAGTGTTTGTGTTTGGAATGTTTGTGTTTGGAGTGTTTGAAGAGTTTGGAGTATTTGGAGTGTTTATGTTCAGAGTGTTTATGTTCGAAGTGTTTGTGTTTGGAGTGTTTATGTTCGGAGTGTTTGTGTTTGGGGTGTTTGTGTTTGGGGTGTTTGTGTTCGGAGTATTTGGAGTTTTTGTGTTTGGAGTGTTTGTGTTTGGAGTGTTTATGTTCGGAGTGTTTGTGTTTGGGGTGTTTGAAGTGTTTGTGTTTGGGGTGTTTGTGTTTGGAATGTTTGTGTTTTGGGTGTTTGGAGTGTTTGTGTTTGGGGTGTTTGTGTTTGGAGTGTTTGTGTTTGGAGTGTTTGTGTTTGTGCTTGTACCCTACCCCCTAACTCCCCTTGGACCCTACCCCTTAACTCCCCAAGTACCCTTCCTACCCCTTAACTCCCCTAGTACCCTACCCCTTAACTCCCCTAGTACCCTACCCCTTAACTCCCCAAATACCCTTCCTACCCCTTAACTCCCCAAGTACCCTACCCCTTAACTCCCCAAATACCCTTCCTACCCCTTAACTCCCCAAGTACCCTACCCCTTAACTCCCCAAGTACCCTTCCTACCCCTTAACTCCCCAAGTACCCTACCCCTTAACTCCCCAAGTACCCTTCCTACCCCTTAACTCCCCTAGTACCCTTCCTACCCCTTAACTCCCCTAGTACCCTACCCCTTAACTCCCCAAGTACCCTTCCTACCCCCTTAACTCCCCTAGTACCCTTCCTACCCCTTAACTCCCCTAGTACCCTACCCCTTAACTCCCCTAGTACCCTACCCCTTAACTCCCCAAGTACCCTTCCCCCTAACTCCCCAAATACCCTTCCTACCCCTTAACTCCCCAAGTACCCTTCCCCTTAACTCCCCTAGTACCCTACCCCTTAACTCCCCAAATACCCTTCCTACCCCTTAACTCCCCTAGTACCCTACCTCCCTTAACTCCCCTAGTACCCTACCTACCCCTTAACTCCCCTAGTACCCTACCTACCCCTTAACTCCCCAAATACCCCTACCCCTTAACTCCCCTAGTACCCTTCCTACCCCTAACTCCCCAAGTACCCTTCCTACCCCTTAACTCCCCTAGTACCCTACCTACCCCTTAACTCCCCAAATACCCTTCCTACCCCTTAACTCCCCAAATACCCTTCCTACCCCCTAACTCCCCCAATACCCTACCCCTTAACTCCCCTAGTACCCTTCCTACCCCTTAACTCCCCTAGTACCCTACCTACCCCTTAACTCCCCAAATACCCTACCCCTTAACTCCCCTAATACCCCTCCTACCCCCTAACTCCCCAAATACCCTTCCTACCCCTTAACTCCCCTAGTACCCTACCCCTTAACTCCCCTAATACCCTTCCTACCCCCTAACTCCCCAAGTACCCTTCCTACCCCTTAACTCCCCTAGTACCCTACCCCTTAACTCCCCTAGTACCCTTCCTACCCTCTAACTCCCCAAATACCCTTCCTACCCCTTAACTCCCCTAGTACCCTTCCTACCCCTTAACTCCCCAAATACCCTTCCTACCCCTTAACTCCCCAAATACCCTTCCTACCCCCTAACTCCCCTAGTACCCTACCCCTTAACTCCCCTAGTACCCTTCCTACCCCTTAACTCCCCTAGTACCCTACCCCTTAACTCCCCTAGTACCCTTCCTACCCCTTAACTCCCCTAGTACCCTACCCCTTAACTCCCCTAGTACCCTACCCCTTAACTCCCCTAGTACCCTTCCTACCCCTTAACTCCCCAAATACCCTTCCTACCCCTTAACTCCCCAAGTACCCTACCCCTTAACTCCCCTAGTACCCTTCCTACCCCTTAACTCCCCAAATACCCTTCCTACCCCTTAACTCCCCTAGTACCCTTCCCCTTAACTCCCCTAGTACCCTACCCCTTAACTCCCCAAATACCCTTCCTACCCCTTAACTCCCCTAGTACCCTACCCCTTAACTCCCCTAGTATGCTATCTTACCCTCTCATCCCTACCCCTAATTCCTCCAGTAGCATTAAGTACATCAAAGGTACTGTATGTATTTTCAGTCCTGCCACATATTCATATATTCCAGCATATGTGTTTGCCCGAGCCCCTTCAGCTTATCCCAACACCTCTCTCTCTGTGTGTGTGTGTGTGTGTGTGTGTGTGTGTGTGTGTGTGTGTGAGTCCCTTCAGCTTGCCCAAACTCCTCTGAGTGTGAGTGTGTGTGTGTGTGTGTGTGTGTGTGTGTGTGTGAGTCCCTTCAGCTTGCCCCAACTCCTCAGAGAATCCTACAGATCCATGTGATGTGATGTTCAGTCCGCAGGATCCATCTTCCGACTCAGGAATGGATCCATCTAACGTTCGGACTGCAGAACATTCCCTGGATAGGCGGCACCACTACACATTAGGAATGTCCTCTTAAACATCAGCACTGGGGTCTCCATACAGGGGCACCACTACACCTCAGGAATGTCCTCTTAAACATCAGCACTGGGGTCACACACACACACACACACACACACACACCTCCATACAGGGGCCCGCTGTGT
>JAODXP020007249.1:52500-55000 GCA_027497455.2 Sardinella longiceps | reverse complement strand
GTGTCAGTGGCATAAACACAGGGGGGGGTAGATATGGTGTCAGTGGCATAAACACAGGGGGGGGTCTGTAGATATGGTGTCAGTGGCATAAACACAGGGGGGGGGGGTAAATATGGTGTCAGTGGCATAAACACAGGGGGGGGGGGTCTGTAGATATGGTGTCAGTGGCATAAACACAGGGGGGGGTAGATATGGTATCAGTGGCATAAACACGGGGGGGGGGGGGGGGGGGTCTGTAGATATGGTGTCAGTGGCATAAACACAGGGGGGGTAGATATGGTGTCAGTGGCATAAACACGGGGGGGGGGGTCTGTAGATATGGTGTCAGTGGCATAAACACAGGGGGGGGGGTCTGTAGATATGGTGTCAGTGGCATAAACACAGGGGGGTCTGTAGATATGGTGTCAGTGGCATAAACACAGGGCGGGGTGGGGGGTTGTCTGTAGATATGGTGTCAGTGGCATAAACACAGGCACCTTAGATACAAAAACTGGTTCAAATTCTTTTGTTTTATGCATTCCATTCCAGAAGTGGCAGTTCAGCCTTTCCTTTCCTCCAGGACTACTCAGACCCCAGTCCAACCTTTCCTCCAGGACTACTCCCACCCCAGTCCAACCTTTACTCCAGGACGACTCCCACCCCAGTCCAACCTGTAATCCAGGACTACTCAGACCCCAGTCCAACCTTTCCTCCAGGACTACTCCCACCCCAGTCCAACCTTTACTCCAGGACGACTCCCACCCCAGTCCAACCTTTACTCCAGGACTACTCCCACCCCAGTCCAACCTTTACTCCAGGACTACTCAGACCCCAGTCCAATCTTTACTCCAGGACTACTCAGACCCCAGTCCAACCTGTAATCCAGGACTACTCAGACCCCAGTTCAGCCTTTCCTCCAGGACTACTCAGACCCCAGTCCAACCTGTAATCCAGGACTACTCCGAGAGCCCAATGTCTCAGGGAGAACTAGCCGGCTGAAAGAGGCAGGCTTATGATACTCTGTCCAGCTCTGTCCCATAGCATTGATAGAAGTTTGATAGGATTTCATAAACATTAATCCTGCCTGGAATTCCCGGGCAATGCTAGCTTTGCCAGACCACAGTTCATTTCAGAACGTGGTCACGCAAGCCAGACTATGGGCAGAGATGTGTGGTTATGAGCATCAACAGCATCAAACTGTCCATTTTTGAATTAAGCAATAAGATGATATGGTTTATTTAGAGGTTATTAGGCATGATGTAAACGCCACACTACAGGGGTCTGTCTGACTGGGTAAAGAGTGGATATTTTAGGTCCAAATGGATATTTAACACACCCAGACACACACGCACACACACAGACACACACAGACACACACACACACACACACACACAGACACACACACACACACACACACTCACAGACACACACACACACACAGAGACACACACACACACACAGACACACACACACACGCCCAGACACTAGGCGACATGAGGGAGAGGGATTAGCAGGCCTCCTGGCTGTCTCTGCTCTGTGCTATTAGTGTCTCTAATTAGATATTAATGCCACTGTGACTCCATGATGAATAACACACACCTGAGGATGTGAATATTTTACTAGCTGGGGATGTGCGTGTGTGTGTGTGTGTCTGTCTGTCTGTCTGTCTGTGTGTGTGTGTTGGGGGTGGGGGCTCAGCACCATCAGAGCTGTGTCCAAGAGCAAGCACACTACAAGAGCAACCATCCGACAGTCTACACGACACTAAGAGCAAGAACACTACACTCTACCAGCATGTTTTTTCCTTTCATGAGGTTAGCACCCTACACTCTACCAGCATGTGTGTACTTTACTGAGGTTAGCACACTACACTCTACCAGCATGTGTGTACTTTACTGAGGTTAGCACACTACACTACAGTCTACCAGCATGTGTGTACTTTACTGAGGTTACACACTACACTCTACCAATTTCAATTTCAATTTCAATTTCAATTTCAATTTCAATTTTTATTTGTAGAGCGCACAAACTACAGTACATTGTCTCGCGGCGCTTTACAGACAGTACGGGAAGCATCCATGAGAATCAGGGGCAAGGAAAAACTCCCTCGCTTTGTAAATAGTTTGTTATGTAGGAAGCCAGCATGTGTGTACTTTACTGAGGTTACACACTACACTCTACCAGCATGTGTGTACTTTACTGAGGTTAGTACACTACACTCTACCAGCATGTGTGTACTTTACTGAGGTTAGCACACTACACTCTACCAGCATGTGTGTACTTTACTGAGGTTAGCACACTACACTCTACCAGCATGTGTGTACTTTACTGAGGTTAGCACACTACACTCTACCAGCATGTGTGTACTTTACTGAGGTTACACACTACACTCTACCAGCATGTGTGTACTTTACTGAGGTTAGCACACTACAGTCTACCAGCATGTGTGTACTTTACTGAGGTTAGCACACTACAGTCTACCAGCATGTGTGTACTTTACTGAGGTTAGCACACTACACT
>JAODXP020007249.1:40000-50000 GCA_027497455.2 Sardinella longiceps | reverse complement strand
ACAAGGGGCACCACCTGGTTTTGAATGATGTCAGGACTTTTACCAATAAATCGTCTTTTTGGAGTTATCAGGTTTTTTTGGCATGTATCTCTCATATTCTGTAAGTGTTTAACATGATTTCAAGACTAATGTTGTAAACTGTTACTGTTGGTATTTATCAGAAGCTGCCAGGCAGTAAATAGCCTTCTAAAATTTCAAGTTGTTAGCGAGCTAACGCTAGCGATCTAGCTAACGTAATGTTGTACATTTATATTTGAGATGTAATTTATTGACAGCCTGTGGGTAACATTACTGAGTTCATTTTAAGTGGACAGAGCAAACATAAACATAGTTTACAGCAATATGTTAGGTTTGAGCAAAGTCCAAAACGACTAGCTTATAGTTAGCATATAGCTATGTCGTCATGGTAACTGCCAAACAAACCCTCTCTGTCTAAAGCTAAAAAGCACACTTGGTTCATACAACATTGTTTTGCAGAGGAGCGATTGAATTGTCATTTGTTGGTTTCATTAATGATCACAGACAATATTATGGCACACATACATTATATCATTCTATAATTTCCTAAGGGAAAATGTTAATGATGTGACGTAATGTGAGACTGCTGCTAATGCAGACCGAAACACTTCACGTTTGTGGCCATCTGCTACGATGTTGCTCCTTGAAAGATCTTTGATAAAACTGTGACGTGGTGGTTAATTGTCACCGCCTTTCTTAGCCGTTTTTGATGTTTGTGTAAATGTGATTGTTTTCTTACTCGGGGGAGGGGAATATACCCGGTTTCTTGAAGACCCGGGGAAGTGTAAACTAAGCATTAGCTGTATCTAGCTAATCTGCAAATGACAGTGATGATTTGTTAAATAACAGTAATGATTTGTTAAACAATAGTGAACAGTTGTACATTTAACATATATTAGAACAGCTGTATATTTAACATATATTAGAACAGCTGTATATTTAACATACATTATGACCGCTGTATATTTAACATACATTATGACAGCTGTATATTTACTCACTCCAGTAGCTCACAACAGCAGCTTAATATAATCTGAATATTTCAGTTGAGCTTCAGTTCAAAAGGGCGGCTTGCTTCCATCCTTCCCTCCCTCCCTCCTTCCCTCCACGCCTGTCATTCTGTCCCAAAGGAGTCTGCATGACCACGTCAGTGGCATCAGAATGACAAGTGCTTGTGTCAGTGTGGACGGATAGATCAGTCAAATTGCTTAGTCATGTTGTCAGTAGAACGGTTACATACACCCCAGTAAACCCAAATTGCTTAGTCATGTTGTCAGTAGAACCCTTATATACAGTACACCCCAGTAAACCCCAATTGCTCAGTGATCTCAAAATATTTGTGGAAACTGATTACCACTTGCATTTCATTTCTTTGGGAGTAATTTTTCATGATTCCTTAAAGGAAAAATCTGGAGTGAATCAAAACGTTTTATAGTGCCAAGCACTATTGGTAGCCACCTCAATCACTGGATTTCATGCAACGCAGACTGAGATAGTGAAGCAGCAGCTAAGTGTAACAGAATGGGGCATTTTAAAACAAGCCTGCTGACTGCACTACATACTGAGTGGAAGTGGAGTAGAATGGATGGTATGGATTTCGTAAGAAACACTCGACAGAACATGCGTTACTCCAGTTTACCAATATTATCACATCTGCCATAGATAACAGGAAGTTTGCCATTGGGATCTTCCTTGACTTAAGCAAGCCATTTGACACTGTCAATCACTGTTTTGATTGACAACTTGAATAGATATGGGATTAAGGATATTGCCCTGAGCTACTTCTCAAATTACTTAGAAAACAGAGAACAATATGTATCAGTTAATGGTTATAATTCTTCCAAATCCAGAATTATTAATGGGGTGCCACAGGGATCTATCCTAGGTCCGTTACTATTTCTGATCTATATAAATGACCTAGCCATGACTTGTGAACAGCTTCTTCCTGTATTATTTGCTGATGATACTAATCTCATAAGGATTTTTAAGTATCTGATTGACAGTGTAAATTATGAATTATCTGTTGTTTCTAAATGGTTCCAACTTAATAAGTCAACGTTAGATGTGAAGAAATGTAAGTTTGTGATCTTTTGCAGCACAAATAAGTCATACCCCAAAGAGTTAGCTAAAATATTTATCAGTGGAGCAGAAATCATGCAAGTAAAAGCAACTAAATTCTTGGGAGTACTAGTAGATGAAAGACTTAATTGGACAAACCATATAGACCTTTTCTGCAAAAGGTCCACAATTTTAAGAAAAGTATTTTAAGAAAAGTCTGTCCTCTAATTCATCCCTCTGCTCATTTAACTCTTTACTACAGCCTTTTGTTTCCATATCTAAACTACTGTAACATAGTCTGGGCAGCTTCATATCCAAACCATCTCAAGAAATTATGCATTACTCACAAAAGGTTTCTAAGATTTATTTCACATTCAAACAGATATGCTCAGTCGGCGCCACTTTTTATTAATTTCTCTGTTCTACCCATTCACAAACTGAATACTTGCCAGATTTGTTTGTTTATTCACCAGTTCATTTACAGCACCCAAGATCTTCCGGCGTCCCTTCAATCTTTTTTCACTCGGTCAGACAGACTCGATTAGACATACATTCTCACTGCACTAGACACAACCACAATAATAATTTATTTGTACCCCTCACTCGCTCATCTCATCACCAGTTTTAATATGCCATACAGAGGCCCCATACTATGGAATGAATTACCTCCCCCATTAAGAGACATAGCCTCCCACTCTCTCTTTAAAAAACACAAATCAAGACATCTCTCATGAATCATCTAGTTAATTCTTGCCTGCTTCAATTTCTCATTATGCTATCTAATATTTCTAATGCACCTTTCAAACCCATAGATCTGCCACATATTCCTCTTCTTCCATCCATTTTTGATGATTTTTTTTTTGTATTTTGTCTCCTGACTTGTCTTTCTCCTTATTTGTCATTGATTATATTTTATTTGTCAGCCTTCCATGATTAAGCATGTTTATTGAAAGGGGTGGAGCTCTGTACAAGCATTGGGCTTCGTTCCCTCCTTGAACCATTTAATGTTCATGTGTGCTAAATAAATAAAATAAACTAAAAACTAAGCTAACTGGTAGTTGTGTAGTTTTAGGTATGTTGCTGAGTAACATTGTGAACTCATCTACAATGAATTGTGCCAACACCAGCACGATTTTTACCCAGAAATATATCTGGGATTACATCAAGTATATATCTGAAGTATATCTGGGATTACACCAAGTCTTTAGCAAACTACAGAACTGCACATCCCCAGAAGGAGGCCAGAGTCAGGACTATCCCTGCAAGACTTGCAAGCGTCATCTCCCTGGGGAGACTCATCGAGCGCTGTTTGTCTAGGTTTTGCTTTGATCACCTCTGTACTCCTGCTACACCTGTTCTCCTCCACACACACATCGTATGGGGGTGTAACGACACACACACACACACACATACACATCATAATATGGGGGTGTAACGAGCCGGAAGGGTTACTGGGTTGGAACTCTACCTACATTTCATTACATACTCAATGCGTGGGTTCAATGCGTGGGTCACCGCCATCTCGGTTTCTCAAAATGTGTGAAAAGGTTCCTGTCTGTTAGAGTTCCTGTCTGTTGTTCTCCAACTAGAGCCGTGGCTAAGTTGTGGAACTAGAGTTCCTGTTCTCCAACTAGGACTGTAGTTAAGGTGTAGAACTAGAGTTTTTGTCTGTTGTTCTCCAACTTGATGAAATGTACATTTCATTCCATACTATCTTGCACATGAGCTGTGTCTGAGGTGTTACACTAAAGTTCTTTCATTCCAAACTAGCTTACATATGAGCTGTGTCAGGTGTTGCACTAAAGTTCTTTCATTCCATACTAGCTTGCACATGAGCTGTGTCTGAGGTGTTACACTAAAGTTCTTTCATTCCAAACTAGCTTACATATGAGCTGTGTCAGGTGTTGCACTAAAGTTCTTTCATTCCATACTATCTTGCACATGAGCTGTGTCTGAGGTGTTACACTAAAGTTCTTTCATTCCATACTAGCTTACATATGAGCTGTGTCAGGTGTTGCACTAAAGTTCTTTCATTCCATACTAGCTTACATATGAGCTGTGTCAGGTGTTGCACTAAAGTTCTTTCATTCCAAACTAGCTTACATATGAGCTGTGTCAGGTGTTGCACTAAAGTTCTTTCATTCCAAACTAGCTTACATATGAGCTGTGTCTGAGGTGTTGCACTAAAGTTCTTTCATTCCATACTAGCTTACACATGAGCTGTGTCTGAGGTGTTGCAGTGGAGTTCTTTCATTCCATACTAGCTTACACATGAGCTGTGTCTGAGGTGTTACACTAAAGTTCTTTCATTCCATACTAGCTTACACATGAGCTGTGTCTGAGGTGTTGCACTAAAGTTCTTTCATTCCATACTAGCTTACATATGAGCTGTGTCTGAGGTATTACACTGGAGTTCTTTCATTCCATACTAGCTTACACATGAGCTGTGTCTGAGGTGTTGCACTAAAGTTCTTTCATTCCAAACTAGCTTACATATGAGCTGTGTCTGAGGTGTTGCACTAAAGTTCTTTCATTCCATACTAGCTTACACATGAGCTGTGTCTGAGGTGTTGCACTAAAGTTCTTTCATTCCATACTAGCTTACACATGAGCTGTGTCTGAGGTGTTACACTAAAGTTCTTTCATTCCATACTAGCTTACACATGAGCTGTGTCTGAGGTGTTGCACTGGAGTTCTTTCATTCCATACTATCTTGCACATGAGCTGTGTCTGAGGTATTACACTGAAGTTCTTTCATTCCATACTAGCTTACACATGAGCTGTGTCTGAGGTGTTACACTAAAGTTCTTTCATTCCATACTAGCTTACACATGAGCTGTGTCTGAGGTGTTACACTAAAGTTCTTTCATTCCATACTAGCTTACACATGAGCTGTGTCTGAGGTGTTGCACTAAAGTTCTTTCATTCCATACTAGCTTACACATGAGCTGTGTCTGAGGTGTTGCACTGGAGTTCTTTCATTCCATACTAGCTTACACATGAGCTGTGTCTGAGGTGTTGCACTAAAGTTCTTTCATTCCATACTAGCTTACATATGAGCTGTGTCTGAGGTGTTACACTAAAGTTCTTGCAAGCCTGCTGTGGCTCTATAGAAGAAGTTTCATTGCTTTGATTTTGTGCTAAACTCCTGCCACTGGTGACTGTGGTTGAGAACTTCTGCCTTTTCCGAATTGTAATTTTTTTATGAGGGATTTCAGAGTGCTGTATGATCAGAAGACATTCTCAGAGAACAAGGAAAAGGCACACACACACACACACACACACACACACACAGCTACTCAGAGAACAAGGAAAAGGCATGGAGTATTATCTCAGCTACTCAGAGTCAAGACCTTTGTGAATCACTTGAGTTCAGTGTGTGTGAAGGCATGATCGTCTTTCAAATACATCTTTCTTTCTGTGTCCCTCTCTCTCCCTCTCTCTCTCTCTCACACACACACACACACACACACACACACTCACAACACACACATTTTGCATGCTCTCACTTGTGCCACGAGGCAAGACAGCCCCAGTTTTCTAATGAAATACTGGCATATGAAGACATTATTGGATTTTAACAGTTTTCCCTGCTTGAGTTGTCTCCTCGCGCTCTTCCATCACAGCCAAGCTGCAGCCAGGGGATACACGCACACACACACACACACACACACACACACACACACACACACACACACTCACACACACACACACACAGTCAGGGGATATGCAGATGACAGCGGGCCACTGTAATCTGCTTTGTGTTTGATGAGAAGCAATTCTTCTGTTTTCCAGTGAGGAGATGAATCTCACTCCCCCTCACACGCACGCACACACTCACACACACACACACACACACACACACACACACACACACACACACACACTCCCCCACAGACGCGCCTCTGCTGCTCACATGGCAGTGCTGCTTTTGCTGCTTTCATTTTCTTGAGCAAAGTGAAAGAAAAGAACTCTTTCCTCCCTCTGGAATCTCAGGAGACGTAATTATTGTGCGGTCGCTGTGTTCACCAGGCGTTTCGGGGAATACTTATCGCTTGCCATGACTGTCGGCCTCGGGAATTATTTTTAACAGATTGCATTTCTCTGTCAACTTTTCTCCATGAAGTTTCTCCTTTCTGAAGGAACTCCCACCATCATCAAACATGACAATCTTATCACCCCACTAGGGCTGAACTCTCCTTGCCTCATCAGCGTGTGTGTGTGTGTGTGTGTGTGTGTGTGTGTGTGTGTATGTGTGTGTGCATGACAATCTGATCCCCCCGCTAGGCCTGAACTCTCCTTGCGTCATCAGCGTGATTGGGACACAAGTCAAAAAGGATCTGATGATGCCTAACCAACACTGAGGGACTAGGACACAAGTGATGATGCCTAACCCTAACACTGAGGGACTAGGACACAAGTGATGATGTCTAACCCTAATACTGAGGGACTAGGACACAAGTGATGATGTCTAATACTGAGGGACTAGGACACAAGTGATGATGTCTAACTCTAATACTGAGGCACTAGGACACAAGTGATGATGCCTAATACTGAGGGACTAGGAGACAAGTGATGATGCCTAACCCTAACACTGGGGCACTAGGACACAAGTGATGATGTCTAACCCTAACACTGAGGGACTAGGACACAAGTGATGATGCCTAACACTGAGGGACTAGGACACAAGTGATGATGTCTAACCCTAATACTGAGGGACTAGGACACAAGTGATGATGCCTAATACTGACACTGAGGGACTAGGACACAAGTGATGATGTCTAATACTGACACTGAGGGACTAGGACACAAGTGATGATGCCTAACACTGAGGGACTAGGACACAAGTGATGATGCCTAATACTGAGGGACTAGGACACAAGTGATGATGTCTAATACTGACACTGAGGGACTAGGACACAAGTGATGATGTCTAACCCTAACACTGAGGGACTAGGACACAAGTGATGATGCCTAACACTGAGGGACTAGGACACAAGTGATGATGCCTAATACTGAGGGACTAGGACACAAGTGATGATGCCTAACACTGACACTGAGGGACTAGGAGACAAGTGATGATGCCTAATACTGACACTGAGGGACTAGGACACAAGTGATGATGTCTAACCCTAATACTGAGGGACTAGGACACAAGTGATCATGCCTAATACTGAGGGACTAGGAGACAAGTGATGATGCCTAATACTGACACTGAGGGACTAGGACACAAGTGATGATGTCTGATACTGACACTGAGGGACTAGGACACAAGTGATGATGTCTAACCCTAATACTGAGGGACTAGGACACAAGTGATGATGCCTAATACTGAGGGACTAGGACACAAGTGATGATGCCTAACACTGAGGGACTAGGACACAAGTGATGATGCCTAATACTGAGGGACTAGGACACAAGTGATGATGCCTAACACTGACACTGAGGGACTAGGAGACAAGTGATGATGCCTAATACTGACACTGAGGGACTAGGACACAAGTGATGATGCCTAATACTGAGGGACTAGGACACAAGTGATGATGCCTAATACTGAGGGACTAGGACACAAGTGATGATGCCTAATACTGAGGGACTAGGACACAAGTGATGATGCCTAATACTGACACTGAGGGACTAGGACACAAGTGATGATGTCTAACCCTAATACTGAGGGACTAGGACACAAGTGATCATGCCTAATACTGAGGGACTAGGAGACAAGTGATGATGCCTAATACTGACACTGAGGGACTAGGACACAAGTGATGATGTCTGATACTGACACTGAGGGACTAGGACACAAGTGATGATGTCTAACCCTAATACTGAGGGACTAGGACACAAGTGATGATGCCTAATACTGAGGGACTAGGACACAAGTGATGATGCCTAACACTGAGGGACTAGGACACAAGTGATGATGCCTAATACTGAGGGACTAGGACACAAGTGATGATGCCTAACACTGACACTGAGGGACTAGGAGACAAGTGATGATGCCTAATACTGACACTGAGGGACTAGGACACAAGTGATGATGCCTAATACTGAGGGACTAGGACACAAGTGATGATGTCTAACCCTAATACTGAGGGACTAGGACACAAGTGATGATGCCTAATACTGACACTGAGGGATTAGGACACAAGTGATGATGCCCAACCCTAATACTGGGGACCTAGGACATAATACTGAATATGTGAGGTGAGTCTTTCAGAGGAGCTGCTTTGAGTTTTTGCTCTTATGCTTCATTCCTCATTCAGAGTCTAGGGTTAGATACAGTACATGCGCTCATTCAGTGGTCCCGCGGAGCGGACACACATGCTAGTCACTCAAGGATACAAAACTTTTGTCTGTTTAGGATATTAGTGACAGTACCACACTACAGCAGTCATCAGTGCAGTAATTCACTGGTCAGGGTTAGGGTTAGGGTTAGGGTTAGGTTACCCTAGCCCTAACCCAACAGTCCTCTGGGAACAGTCACCAGGTCTGAGGCAGAAAGTCGCCTTGCATTGAACTCCATATAATATAGCACTGGGCAATTCCAGCGTTATGGACGTGACATTTTCGTGCATTATTGATGAACAAAAGGCCACATAACCTCTGCAAACCTAGCAGTATTTCGCAATTTTTTTTCATATTCTTCTGCAAACTCCATGGCTGAATACAGGCAAACAGAAAAAACTAATATCATGATTTGCATCATAAGAATATGAGCCTTTCAATTTGCGTTATGGACGTGACGAAAAACGGACAAACTTTTGAGAGAGCGTAGTTTTTGCTGTGAAGTGTGTGAAATTTCTAGAGAAATGTAAATATTACTACATTCACACCAAAGAGGACATCTCAGTAAAGGCAGAGAAAGACTTAATTTCAAATGTAAATGTAAAAAAAGTTGGTTTTCATTGGGAGAAATGGCGTTATGGATGTGACGTTATGGACGTGACGCCTGGAAAAACCTTCCAAAACGATACAAAACAATTGTGAATGGTGGATTTTAACCTGTAACGACAGAAATGGTAATATAACAATAAAAAATAACTGATAGCGTTGCAGCTTTGTGTGTGTTATCACCCACTTATGCCCATTATAAGCCCCTCCATAGACTTACATTATAGCTGAATAGGGTAAAATTTTTAACAAACAGATATCCTTTCGAAACTTGCTCAGTTGAATATTTACATCACGACAATACTTTTTTGTATTGGAAGTTTTCTGAAATAATTTGTATGTCCATGTAAATGAGACTTGAATTTTTAAGGTGAGGTTTACTTTTTCGTGGAATTGCCCCACTCCATATAATGTAGCACTCCATATAATATATCACTCCATATAAAATCACTCCATATAATATATCACTCAATATAATATAGCAATCCATATAATATCACTGCATATAAAATCACTCCATATAATATATCACTCCATATAATATATCACTCCATATAATATATCACTCCATATAATATATATCACTCCATATAATATATCACTCCATATAATATATCACTCCATATAATATATCACTCCATATAATATATCACTCCATATAATATATATCACTCCATATAATATATATCACTCCATATAATATATCACTCCATATAATATAGCACTCCATATAATATATCACTCCATATAATATATCACTCCATATAATATAGCACTCCATATAATATAGCACTCCATATAATATATCACTCCATATAATATATCACTCCATATAATATAGCACTCCATATAATATATATCACTCCATATAATATATCACTCCATATAATATATCACTCCATATAATATATCACTCCATATAATATAGCACATATCGAGCAGGGAGCCCAGAGCAGTGTGCTGCACACATGCCTTTGGCTTTGGAACCCTTGACGGTTACCCCTAACCCTGCCATTGTACTCACAGAGCT
>JAODXP020007249.1:32500-35000 GCA_027497455.2 Sardinella longiceps | reverse complement strand
TGGGAATAATGTCCTCGGCACACTTTTGTATAAATCCCATAACTGTGTCTGCATATTCATTAATGTCTGTGGATGCTTCCCAAAAGAAATCCCAGTCGGCCAGATCAGAACAGTCCTGTAGCTCGGCCTCTGATTGGTCAAACCAGCAGTAGATCTTTTTTACTGTGGGCGCTGTCTGCTTCAGCCTTTGTTTATAGGCTGGTAACAGCAGAATGGAGGCGTGGTCTGACTTCCCGAACGCCGGGCGAAGGAGGGGTTTGCAGCCATCGCGGAAGACAATGTAGCAGTGGTCCAGAATATTATTGCCACGGGTTTTTATTTAAATGTGTTGGACATATTTAGGCAGGACTTTCTTAAGGGAGGCCTGGTTAAAATCTCCTAGAACAATGGAAGCTGCTTCCGGATATTTATTTTCAATGTCACTGATAGACTCGTACAATTCTTTCAGTGCCCGCCCTGTGTCAGCCTGTGGTTGAATATACACTGCCGTTACCACGACAGCTGTAATTTCTCTAGGTAACCAGAAAGGTCTACAGAGCAGCATTAAATACTCCACATCAGGTGAGCAGAATGTTTTCAGAGTGTGAACACTGTCCGAACTGCACCATGCGTTATTAATGAGAAAACAAACTCCACCGCCTTTTTTCTTCCCCGACAACTCAGCTGTTCTGTCAGCCCTGAACGCAGAAAAGCCTGGGGGGGATATTGTGTGATCTGGCACCATAGGTGACAGCCAAGTTTCTGTTAAACAAATAATATTGCAGTCTCTACTTTCTGGTTGGAAAGAGATTGGTGCCCAGAGCTCACTCAGTTTGTTGTCCAGTGATTGCACGTTTGACAGAAGTATACTGGGAAGCAGTTTGTTGTCCAGTGATTGCACGTTTGACAGAAGTATACTGGGAAGCAGTTTGTTGTCCAGTGATTGCACGTTTGACAGAAGTATGCTGGGAAACGGAGGCCTTCTCAGTCTCACAAGCACCCCAGATCTGCGTTCCCTTTTCCGGCGTCTTATGTGCTTCTGCCACGGTCTTTGCAACAATTTCTCCCTGTCATACTTAATATACCCGACGACTCGGTCCATGCATAGGCTCACAAACAGTAATACTATTAAAGTGTTTGGCCGCGAGGGAGCAGGAGACACGGCAGCCCTGCACGGCACCATTGACATTGACATCAGTGGTGTGTTGGTTAATGTATGACTTAACGCATCTGTATCAGTGGTGTGTTGGTTAGTGACTTAGCACATCAGTATCAATGGTGTGTTGGTTAATGACTTAACGCATCTGTATCAGTGGTGTGTTGGTTAGTGTATGACTTAACGCATCTGTATCAGTGGTGTGTTGGTTAATGACTTAACGCATCTGTATCAGTGGTGTGTTGGTTAGTGTATGACTTAACGCATCTGTATCAGTGGTGTGTTGGTTAATGTATGACTTAACGCATCTGTATCAGTGGTGTGTTGGTTAGTGACTCAGCACATCAGTATCAGTGGTGTGTTGGTTAGTGTATGACTTAACACATCTGTATCAGTGGTGTGTTGGTTAATGACTTAACGCATCAGTATCAGTGGTGTGTTGGTTAGTGTATGACTTAACGCATCTGTATCAGTGGTGTGTTGGTTAATGTATGACTTAACGCATCTGTATCAGTAGTGTGTTGGTTAGTGACTTAACGCATCAGTATCAGTGGTGTGTTGGTTAATGACTTAACGCAACAGTATCAGTGGTGTATGACTTAACACATCTGTATCAGTGGTGTGTTGGTTAGTGACTTAACGCATCAGTATCAGTGGTGTGTTGGTTAGTGTATGACTTAACGCAACAGTATCAGTGGTGTGTTGGTTAGTGTATGACTTAACGCATCTGTATCAGTGGTGGAACAGCACTCAGTATCAGTGGTGTGTTGGTTAGTGTATGACTTAACACATCTGTATCAGTGGTGTGTTGATTAATGTGTGACTTAACGCATCAGTATCAGTGGTGTGTTGGTTAATGACTTAACGCATCTGTATCAGTGGTGTATGACTTAACACATCAGTATCAGTGGTGTGTTGGTTAGTGTATGACTTAACGCATCTGTATCAGTGGTGTGTTGGTTAGTGTATGACTTAACACATCAGTATCAGTGGTGTGTTGGTTAGTGACTTAGCGCATCTGTATCAATGGTGTGTTGGTTAGTGACTTAACACATCTGTATCAGTGGTGTGTTGGTTAGTGTATGACTTAACGCATCAGTATCAGTGGTGTGTTGGTTAGTGTATGACTTAACGCATCAGTATCAGTGGTGTATGACTTAACGCATCTGTATCAATGGTGTGTTGGTTAGTGTATGACTTGACGCATCTGTATTAATTCAATTCAATTTTTTACAATTCAATTTTATTTGTAGAGCGCACAAATACAGTACATTGTCTCGCGGCGCTTTACAGACAGTACGGGAAGCATCCATGAGAATCAGGGGCAATGGAAAAACTCCCTCGCTTTGTAAATAGTTTTGGTTA
>JAODXP020007249.1:15000-25000 GCA_027497455.2 Sardinella longiceps | reverse complement strand
CTGCATGTGTGTGTGTGTGTGGGGGGTGTCACGGCTGCATGTGTGTGTGTGGGGGGGGGGGGGGGGGTCACGGCTGCATGTGTGTGTGTGTGTGGGGGGGGGTCACGGCTGCATGTGTGTGTGTGTGGGGGGGTGGGTCACGGCTGCATGTGTGTGTGTGTGTGTGGGGGGGGCGGTCACGGCTGCATGTGTGTGTGTGAGGGGGGGTGTGGGTCACGGCTGCATGTGTGTGTGTGGGGGGGGGTGGGTTACGGCTGCATGTGTGTGTGTGTGGGGGGGGGTGGGTCACGGCTGCATGTGTGTGTGTGTGTGTGTGAGGGGGGTGTGGGTCACGGCTGCATGTGTGTGTGTGTGTGGGGGGGGTGGGTCACGGCTGCATGTGTGTGTGTGAGGGGGGTGGGTTACGGCTGCATGTGTGTGTGTGTGTGTGAGGGGGGGGTGGGTTACGGCTGCATGTGTGTGTGTGAGGGGGGGGGTGGGTTACGGCTGCATGTGTGTGTGTGGGGGGGGGTGTGGGTCACGGCTGCATGTGGGCTGGTTCCTGGAAGAGCCGCGTCTGTCAGACCGTCTGGAGTGTCCATGAGGAAAGGGAGCAGCAGTAGGACCACTCTGCACACACACACACACATGCTGTACACACACCCTGCACACACACACACACTGTACACCCACACACACACACACCCTGCACACACACACACACACATGCTGTACACACACCCTGCACGCACACACACACACACACACACTGTACACACACACACCCTGCACACACACACTGTACACACACACACCCTGCACACACACACTGTACACACCCTACAAACACCCACACAGACACCCTGCACACACACACACCCTGCACAAACACCATACACACACACACACACACACACCCTGCACAAACACCATACACACACACACACACACACACACACACACACACACACCTGCTTTCTGCACTGGAGCTGCTGCCCAGGCACCTGTCTCTACTGAATAAAGAATAAGATATGAATGGCCTCCATCTCCACACACACCTACACACACACACCTACACACACACACACACACACACACACACACACACACACACACCACCTCCATCTCCACACACACACCACCTCCATCTCCACACACACCTACACACACCACCTCCATCTCCACACACACACACACACACCACCTCCATCTCCACACACACACACACACACACCACCTCCATCTCCACACACACACACACCACCTCCATCTCCACACACACACACACACACCACCTCCATCTCCACACACACACACACCACCTCCATCTCCACACACACACACCACCTCCATCTCCACACACACACCACACACACCACCTCCATCTCCACACACACACACACACACCTCCATCTCCACACACACACACACCACCTCCATCTCCACACACACACCTACACACCACCTCCATCTCCACACACACCCAAACACACCACCTCCATTTCTCACACACACACACACACACACCACCTCCATCTCCACACACACACACCACCTCCATCTCCACACACACACACACCACCTCCATCTCCACACACACACACACCACCTCCATCTCCACACACACCAAACACACCACCTCCATCTCCACACACACACCTACACACACCACCTCCATCTCCACACACACACACACCACCTCCATCTCCACACACACACACACACACACACCACTCCATCTCCACACACACCTACACACACACCTCCATCTCCACACACACCTACACACACCACCTCCATCTCCACACACACACACACACCACTCCATCTCCACACACACACACACACACACCACCTCCATCTCCACACATCCCCCCACACCCCCTCAGACCTCCTCCACACAAGCCCTCCAACTCCACACCCCAACCCCTCCACCCAACTCCTCCACCTCCACCCAACTCCTACACCTCCACTCCTACCCCTCCACCTCCACTAGCCCCCAACTCCTCCAGGTAGGTAGGTAGGCAGTCTTGCAGGCAGGTAGACAGGTAGTCAGTCTTGCAGGCCTCCAGCTGTCAGCAGTGAAAGTGATGAGGTCATTAAGCAGCCCCTTGATTCTATGGATTAGATGGAGGTGCTTGGAGAGGACGTGTGTGTGTGTGTGTGTGTGTGTGTGTGTGTGTGTGTGTGTGTAGATGGAGGTGTGGATTAGATGGAGTGTGTGTGTGTGTGTGTGTGTGTGTGTGTGTGTGTGTGTGTGTGTGTGTGTGTGTGTGTGTGTGTGTGTGTGTGGATTAGATGGAGGTGCTTGGAGAGGACAGCAGGTTAAAGCCATTTCTCTTCAGATAAACCATCAGCTAAACACAGATCAACATCAGCCATATTGACATTCCAAATCCAAAAGCCTTCCTGAAGGACACACATACACACATAAGCACACACACACACACAGGAGCACACACACACACACACACACACACACACACACAGAGAGGAACAAACACATGCACGCGCTCACTGGAGAAGTAAGACTCAAAGGCAAATGAAGAAATGATAAAATCACGGCTGAACTGACTGTGACTGTTGCAGTGATTGATGGCCAGCTTATGTTAAGTCACACACATCCCCCGTCATCAGGACACACACACACACACACACACACACACACACACACACACACACACACACACACACATCGTCAGGACAGCAAACAGTTCAATCAGGCCGCCGGCGCTGCCGTGTGCATAATTAACAACACACACACACACGTTTGCGTACGAACACACACACACACACACACACACACACACACACACAAAAGCTCCCGCTCTTCGGAGCGCAGTCGCAGCCCCCATCCCTCACCAGGGAAATGGCCTCTCCTCCTCTCTCACATGGTTCCTGTCTAAAAATACCTCCCAGGTCATTTGCCATGCTTATCGCAATCAATAACACAGCCTGCACGCCCCCCGGGCCCGTCAGACAGACTGAGAGAGAGAGGGAGAGAGAGAGAGAGAGAGAGAGAGAGAGAATCAGGAGGAAGACACAAAAGAGACCAAGATGTCTTCATAGGAAGTCTGAAAGAGCAGCTCGAACAAGGGGATGGGATGCGTGTGTGTGTGTGTCTGTCTGGAACAAGGGGACGGGATGTGTGTGTGTGTGTGTGTGTGTGTGTGTGTGTCTGGAACAAGAGGACGAGAAGGGTACAGAAGGGGGCAAAGAAGAAAAGACTCTGTGCGATGTCCTTGTGTGATGGGAGAAGAGGGAAATGTCTGACATTTAAATTACAATCAAAAACAAGCTGATGATGGAAATGCAAGACACAGAGAAGACGCTTTTTATTCATTCAGTCATTCATTCATTCATTGTCTGACATATATCACCTTTTAAGTAGGGCTGTTGAAATCAGTGTATGAACACAATGTAATGCAGAGTTATATGAATGCCTCTCGCATGCAACATAAAGCCAGTTATAATGTCAACATTATGGTCAAATGTAACTCTACATCCACATGAATCCACATCACTTTCTCTATCAAATAATACAAATTTGAAGCACACAAATTTGGAGGTCCCGAATAGATAAAAGTGATTTTACATTTATGTGCATGAAGCTTCAATCTATTAGGGACCTCCAAATTTGTGTGCTTCAAATGTGTATTATTTGAAAGAAAGTGAATTTAGACATGTTTTAAATGTTATTACCCATTTTTTTCAAGTCAGAAAGAGGCTTAAATCCAATGCATTTCAATGGTAGAATGTTCAGTTTACTACCATGGAACCTCGGAATGTTCAGGTGTGAAACAAGTCTATACCCTGAAAGAGTCAAACTACTTTCTCTATGCTCTTCCAAGTGGAAGATCACCTCCAGCCAAGGGCGTAAGTTTGGTCTCAACATTGGTAGGGACAATTACACCCCAACCAAAAAAAAAAAAATGATGATGATGCTTGCCAATATAAAATTCCATAGAATAGCCTGGCCCAAAAATACTGTCAAGACAATAGTTTTAAGAAGGTCATCTGTAAATAGCCTACATTGCATAATTTTGTGCTTTTACTTATGTGGTGATGAAGTTTTTCCTCCTGTGTCTATTGGGTTGGTTTGTGTGATTCCAAAAGTAGTGTTGCTATGCATTTATCTAGGCCTATTTAAATGAATGAGAGTTAATTGCACATCACACAGTACATCTAGGCTACTACTAAAATTTCATCTTGCAAATGGATGTTAGAAAACTTGTCTGAGTAAATTATAGGTCTAGTTTATATCATAATGTGTGGTGATTTTGGCAAGTTCTTGGTTAGATTGGGTGAAACCCCAGCCAGCCAACTAAACCCAGTTTAGCCTATAATAGCAGATAAAGATATTTTCCCCCTACTAAATGTGGATGGTCTTTACACTGAAATTGAACCCTTAAAGCTCAAGGTAGTGCAATTACAAGTGATACCAATGGATAGGCTTGGCTGTCTAGTTTAATTTGATACCAAATACCTTCATTGTAATAGCAGATACACCCACAAATAGCTTCCGAAAGACAGTGAAGGAAATCCATGTCACCCGCGATATTAATTGCGGTGGCAGCGGTGCACGCGCGGTAATACATAAATAAATTGAAGTGCCTATGATTGTTTAACCTATTTTATTTTCAGCTCGAAAAAATGACAGAGTTCCAGACCTTGGTGCTCTTGTACCTAGTAGCTTACCAGACACCGCTCTCTCCTTCATGTGTGCTATCTGTCTCAGAAAGTTTCGCTTTGTTTACGTCCATGTGAGACGAACATGACTCTGAAATTGCAGCATGAACAACATCGTGCTCCGGTTCTGGGTTGCAGAATGCTGGGACGTCGAAAAAACTAAACATAACTACTAAAAGTAGAGTGTTCGCAAGAAATATGCAAATAAATTTGTAACTTTGTCATGTAAAAATAAATAGCAAAATATTGGTATGGACTATTTTGTCTTCCCAAAATATTGGTTGTGACATGTCACTATGGTCCCTATGCAAATTTACGCCATTGCCTCCAGCTGAACCTAGGGTTAGGGTTAGGGTTAAAGAATAACCCTAGGGTTAGGGTTAGGGTTAAAGAATAACCCTAGGGTTAGGGTTAGGGTTAAAGAATAACCCTAACCAAAAACTGAACCAAAAACTGAGCTACTGGTTTCCCCTGCCAAGCCAACTATATATCATAACATTTGCATTAAAGGTCCCATGTTACGCTTTTTCCAAGTTAACTTTTTTAGCTCTGATGTTCAGAACGGGTTGTTCTGACTAGACACCTGCAGCCAACACATTGAGTATTTCCCCTGTAGCCTATGACAGACCACCCCTAATTAGTCAATTGATCATTTTCATTAGCCTGGGAATTCCCATGCTCCTTTGGGTGCTTATTTCATTTCACTCTGCAAAGCAGCATGGTGACCATGGCCGATTTTCTCGCCTGCTTTCGGTATCCAATCACAGAACAAAAAGGGACTAGCACGGCCCTCGACTGCATTTTACGTCACGTGGTGGCTCTGGTATTGGCTCCGAGGTATGTACAGACCGTATGATAGACATTCGTAGTGCCCAATAAACGGCTCTGGACAATGGTAAGCGATGCTTCGGCTACGAGAAATGCAATAGGTAGGTCTCCAGACTAAATATCACTTGTGATTTTTAATTTGGCATTCACCAGACTACATTTTCATTGTTCTCAGCTGCAAAGTGCCTGCCAACTTCTCTCTCTCTTTTTGTGCAATTATCCATTCTCATTGCCCTCAGCTGCTTATGTGGCTGCCAATGTTGTGGGACCCCACCCACCTTACCCTGTGACATACGTAGTTAAGACAATTCTATGCAGGTGGTTTAAGCACACAGCAGCTGAACTAACAGTGGAAATAGTCTATTTTTATAATAAAAAGTGACACTTCTATGTGGTCTCAGTCTAGTCTTGATCTCGAGACCACTTCTATGTGGTCTCTGTCTAGTCTTGGTCTCAGTCTAGTCTTGGTCTTAAGGCCACTTCTATGTGGTCTCTGTCTAGTCTCAGTCTAGTCTTGGCCTCAAGGCCAGTTCTATGTGGTCTCTGTCTAGTCTTGGTCTCGAGACCACTTCAATTTGTCGCAGTCTAGTCTTGGTCTCGAGACCACTTCAATGTGTCTCAGTCTAGTCTTGGCTTCAAGGCCACTTCTATGTGGTCTCTGTCTAGTCCTGCCCTCCATGGTCTTGGTCTTTGTATTCTCTTAGTCTCTGATCCCTCTGTCTTGTCTTGGTCTTGCTGTTTTGCAGCAGTCAATAAATATGCAAGTGTATCTTTCATGAGTAATGAATAGTAACTCATGGACGACCACAAGTGATATTATAAAACCTCCTGTGAGTGAAGGGAACTCTTGCAGCAGCAGCACCATCATATGAGTTTGTGCTGGTTGAGATGCCTGGAGATGGGGAATAACACACACAATTAAAAAGTCATTCAAATCTCATATCATACTACAAATTATCCTTAAATTATGGCTGATTACTATGTGGGTGCTGATAGCCAGGAACATGCTGTTTACTGAGGAGGTGCTGATAGCTGGGAACATGCTGTTTACTGAGGAGGTGCTGATAGCTGAGGAGGTGCTGATAGCTGGGAACATGCTGTTTACTGAGGAGGTGCTGATAGCTGGGAACATGCTGATTACTGAGGAGGTGCTGATAGCTGAGGAGGTGCTGATAGCTGGGAACATGCTGATTACTGAGGAGGTGCTGATAGCTGAGGAGGTGCTGATAGCTGGGAACATGCTGATTACTGAGGAGGTGCTGATAGCTGGGAACATGCTGTTCACTGAGGAGGTGCTGATAGCTGGGAACATGCTGTATACTGAGGAGGTGCTGATAGCTGAGGAGGTGCTGATAGCTGGGGTGCTGTTCACTGAGGAGGTGCTGATAGCTGGGAACATGCTGTATACTGAGGAGGTGCTGATAGCTGGGAACATGCTGAATACTGAGGAGGTGCTGATTACTGAGGAGGTGCTGTTCACAGAGGAGGTGATGATTACTAGTGAATATGGAGGAGGTGCTGATAGCTGGGGTGCTGTTCACAGAGGAGGTGCTGATTAGTAGTGATTACTGAGGAGGTGCTGATTACTGAGGAGGTGCTGATTAGTAGTGAATAAGGAGGAGGAGCTGATTAGTAGTGAATACTGAGGAGGTGCTGATTACTGAGGAGGTGCTGATAGCTGAGGTGCTGTTCACTGAGGAGGTGCTGATTATGGAGGAGGTGCTGATTAGTAGTGAATACGGAGGAGGTGCTGATTAGTAGTGAATATGGAGGAGGTGCTGATTACTGAGGAGGTGCTGATTAGTAGTGAATATGGAGGAGGTGCTGATTACTGAGGAGGTGCTGATAGCTGGGGTGCTGTTCACTGAGGAGGTGCTGATTACTGAGGAGGTGCTGATTATGGAGGAGGTGCTGATTAGTAGTGAATACGGAGGAGGTGCTGATTACTGAGGAGGTGCTGATTACTGAGGAGGTGCTGATTAGTAGTGAATATGGAGGAGGTGCTGATTACTGAGGAGGTGCTGATTACTGAGGAGGTGCTGATTACTGAGGAGGAGCTGATTACTGAGGAGGTGCTGAGGAGCTAAGCCTAACCCAACCCAACCCAAACCTAACCCAACCCAAACCAACCCAAGCCAAACCTAACCTAGGCTGAGGGATGCCTCAGCTCTGATGCCTCTGCTCTTTGAGATGCTGTTCAACCCAAGCCAAACCTAACCTAGGCTGAGGGATGCCTCAGCTCTGATGCCTCAGCTCTGATGCCTCTGCTCTTTGAGATGCTGTTCAGCACCGCAGGTGTTCCCAGATCTCTGTGAATGTTTATTGTTCAAACTCACTTTAAATACCATCCAATACCATTCCAATGCTAATACCATCCACCGCCTGAAGAGGGCAGCATCACACTCAGGAGACAGACAGCTCTCCAAATGCACACACACACACACACACACACACACACACACACACAGAGTGAGTCATAAGTGTTATTGCTTCCTTATTTGAATATACTCAAGCACACACATACACACACACACACACACACACACACACACACACACACTACCACTATCTTTGTCACAAGATCTCTTTCACACTGGAACATGGCCACACACACAGTCATTCTCACTTTCTGACAAATGCATATGTGTAAGCAAGCAAGCACGTGCGCACACACACACACACACACACAGTCATTCTCACTTGTCTGACACACGTCCGCTCTCACTCACACACATTCTGTTTTTTGACACACAAACTGCAAACAGCTTTTCTCCTTCCTTTGCGCCCTGACACCCCCTCAGTCACACACACACACACACACACACACACACACACACACACACAAGGAGGCTCCAGAAGCTTATGTCTCCTCTACTGTTAGTCGTCACACACACACACACACACACACACACAAGGAGGCTCCAGAAGCTTATGTCTCCTCTACTGTTAGTCGTCACACACACACACACACACACACACACACACACACACACACACACACACACACACACATCCACACAAAACACACACATACAAGGAGGCTCCAGAAGCTTATGTCTCCTCTACAGTTAGTCGTCACACACACACACACACACACACACACCATCCACACAAAACACACACACACAAGGAGGCTCCAGAAGCTTATGTATCCTCTACTGTGAGTCGTCTCACACACACACACACACACATACACACACACGTCTCCTCTACTGTGAGTTGTCACACTGTAAATATATTCACACATCGCTGCATATGGCCAAAACTCAGGGGAATGACCCTTATTTAAAGAGAACATTTCCTCTCTCAATCTCTCTCTTTTTCTCTTTATCATTCCCTCTCTTTTTCTCTTTATCATTCCCTCTCTTTTTCTCTTTATCATTCCCTCTCTCTTTTTCTCTTTATCATTCCCTCTCTTTTTCTCTTTATCATTCCCTCTCTTTTTTCCTCTTCATCAGTTCCTCTCTCTTTTTCTCTTTATCATTCCCTCTCTCTTTTTCTCTTTATCATTCCCTCTCTTTTTTTCTCTTTATCATTCCCTCTATTTTGTCTCTTTATCATTCCCTCTCTTTTTCCTCTTCATAAGTTCCTCTCTCTTTTTCTCTTTATCAAGTCTCACTCTGTCTATCTCTCACACTTTCACTCTAACTGTCTCTCTCACTCTTTCACTTCCCACTCTGCTGTCTATCTCTCACTCTTTCAGTCTTCCTACTCTAGCTGTCTATCTCTCACTCTTTCACTCTTCCTACTCTAACTGTCTCTCTCACTCTTTCACTTCCCACTCTAGCTGTCCATCTCTCTCTTTCACTGTTCCTACTCTAGCTGTCTATCTCTCACTCTTTCACTCTTCCTACTCTAGCTGTCTATCTCTCACTCTTTCACTCTTCCTACTCTAGCTGTCTATCTCTCATTCTTTACTCTAACCCAATTGTAGTGGCATGACGCATGAACAATGCAAGCATTTTGAAGCAGATCTGTCAAATAACAAGTGCTGCTTATGAATATTCTCAACATCTGCACAAGCCATGAAACCAGGAGGTGGAGAAAACAGGCGGTGACACAGGTAAACCAGGCGATTTGTCATACAGGTAAACCAGTCGGTTTGTGACACAGGTAAACCAGGCGATTTGTCATACAGGTAAACCAGTCGGTTTGTGACACAGGTAAACCAGTCGGTTTGTGACACAGGTAAACCAGGCGATTTGTCATACAGGTAAACCAGTCGGTTTGTGACACAGGTAAACCAGGCGGTTTGTCACACAGGTAAACCAGTCGGTTTGTGACACAGGTAAAATGGGCGCTTTGTGATACAGGTAACCTAGGCGGTTTGTCACATAGGTAAAAAAGGCAGTTTGACACACAGGTAAACCAGTCGGTTTGTGACACAGGTAAACCAGGCGATTTGTCATACAGGTAAACCAGGCGATTTGTGACACAGGTAAACCAGGCGATTTGTGACACAGGTAAACCAGGCGATTTGTGACACAGGTAAACCAGTCGGTTT